>JAYKKI010000147.1:0-107500 GCA_039881145.1 Druceiella hillmani | reverse complement strand
TAGTCACTTCTTGGCAACTATATGCCTAACAAACCCCTACCTTCCCTACTTCCTAGATTACACGCGTTTTTTGACTCGTATTTGAAATGTGATTTTTTATAAAAGAAACATAATATTTTTCTTCCATTGAAATCACAACGGTTGGAAATTGTCATAGAGTTTCTAGTAATTTTTTCTATACTGTACGGGTCTATTGATTTTTCAGGACTATTTCTGCTGGTATGCAATCACCACATAGTGCGGTTGATTGAAAGATGAAATTGACTTTTGTGTCTAATTCATGAAAATAATTTCAAAAGTTTTCCATGCTAGAGTTGGCGATGAAACACTTTTTTTGTGACCAAATATATAAATATATCCTGTTTTCTAAGCTCTGTAGCACCAAGCATCGTATATATTAGAAAAAATAATTCATTGTCCTTTGCTTGTGTATGTGTATAGGTATTTGGGCGGTCACGTCATCAAACTGAGAAAGGGTCAGATCAAAACTTCGAAATTCACTCTGCGCGACTAAAGAATCGGTCATAACATAGCAACGAAAAGGATTACATGCGCTATTTGCGTATAATTTTGTACATATTAAAGTGATCTTAAGTAGTAACTAAAATGTAAAAAATCTAAGTAGTATCTAAAAGGTAAGAACACATTTGCGCAAATTGGGAAAAGTTTCAAAATACGGTGTGGATACCCCACTTGTTGTCATCATATCACCTTCAGTGCCGAGTTAATACTTGTCAAAGTTATTGACATTGAAACTTAATTTTGACTGACCGAATTAGTCGCCGGCTTTGAAAAGTAGGTAACATCCGTTAACCATACACGCAAACGCCAATGGGTGATTGTCGGAGAAACAGGAGTTTAAATAAGTGCCAAAAAGGTGATACTCAGCTGCTGGTAGAATATCAAAGGCATTATTCATTGGAAGGTGCTATCAGAGGGATCTACAATTAATATAGATATTTACTGTGAACAATTGAACCGATTAGCTAACAAATTGAGTAGTCAACAAGACAGAGTTTATTTTCTACATGGTAATGCTAGACCACATATTGCAAAACGTACTCGTGATAAATTAGACGACCTCGGCTGGCTTCTATTTACTTATCCACCATATTCGACGAATATTGCGGATCTGATTACCATTTATTCGGGGCTTTAAGTAAATAAGAAAAAATAACAATGATATTAACATACATGATGATAAAATATACGACTCCCATTAGTTTTACTTAGACGAGAGTTATACTTTTAAAACAATTCAAATGGATTTCATTTCATCTTTTAATAGGCAATTTAATTTTTTTTTAAATTATTTTCTGAGAAACTATAGAGGTTTCCTAAAAGTAGTCCAGAACATAGTATAGCATAATACCTAGTATTTGGAAAGTTTCGACATTTTCAAAGTCCCGGAACACGATATATCCCAGGATCAAAGTCGCCGGATATCTCGTGACTTCTTGACTTTTTCAAATAAAATAAGGAACGAGTTCATTTTTAGCGATATGTATCAAAGAAATCGCCATATTAATAAAATCCATCTTTATAGAATATAAAAGAAAATTTAAATATTTCTAAAGTTATTTAAAACCTAAACAGATCGCATGTTTGATTCTCGTAACTACAGATTATTGTTTTGATAATAAAATATTATCATCTTATCTTTTCTGTAATAAAACATACAACAGACTTAATAAAATATCATGATAATCATAAATAATAAAAATATAATTTCCAATCATTAATCATATTTTTCATAATTACAGATTAATTTTTAGGTTATAAAATCACAAAATTATAAAATGGACTTGGAGTAATCATACTAATTACAAATAACCATCATCTTATCTAAAAACTTATCTGCCATTATAATGTTCGAATTCCACCCCTTTTTGAAATTCAGTAGTAATCTGCGTTCTTTCCCAAATTCTACTTTAACATATTTTTTGTAATTGGCTGCTTTTCAGGAGTTTCTGTATAGAATTTTATTAGAAATTTAGTTTTAATTTGTTTTAATGGGTTTTAGGTTAGTTTATTACATAGCTGCAAAAAAAACTCTTCTGTAGAAGACATTGTAATCTCTATCTTCTTTAGAAGAGTTTTTCATTCTTCATAATTTTATCATCCCCACGATCAATATATCTACAGCTCCCACAAGGTTTAAGCATAGCAATACTGGTGGTGGCCAGAAAGCTTTTTAAAAATTCGAGTGAAATCTTTAGTGTCAAATTTTATATAGTACATAAACCAATCCTTCCATTCACAAATTAAGCAATCTCAGATTTCGGACGCTTATCCATTCATTAAATCAAAAGCTGAAAAAAGCGATGGTATACAAGAAGTGATAAAATCTTCAAAAGCCGGAATCTTTTCTTCTTTGCTCTCTTCATAGTAATATGATTATCGTGACATCAGTTTCGATCATAGGCATTTTGGAACTTCTCTGAGTAATATACTCAGGAATGAATTTGCTTTTTGTGATGGTCTTTAATATAAGTTCATCCTCTTGTGCCAAGCTGGAGCTTATTGAGATAAATATTTATACTTTTTTGCAGCATATCCAGTTATTATAGATAGTTTTTCCGTTTCAATAATTTTTGCAAGATTTTTCAGGCTGTATAACTAATTTTAATTCTTCTGGTGGATTGCAAAAATATTTTGGACACTTTGGAATTGCCCGCTAAAGCCTGTGACATGAATTTAATCCTTTGCACGATTTTTTAATATAATGATGAATGTACGGCTGAGCTGTTTATTTTTATATAATGTTTGCATAATTTTCTGTATCTTCCATATTCGATGAATTGATCTCTATTTAATTCTTTGACAATATGTAGTAATAATTATAATAATAATCTGAAATTAATATTATATCTTTAGTATTTACTTAATTTCAATTACAAATTCGTTCATTTTAAAATGGAAAGTCTCATTCAATGTAAACTTCTCGCTACAGTAAACGAAACATACAGTTTTTGTTTAAACTTACATAAGATGGGCATCCTCAACTAAGCATTATCTTTGAATAGACTGATATTCCTTTATATCGCACTTGACATTATGTAGCCAGATAGAAGTAGGGTTTCCTCTCGCCTTTTTTCTCAAAACCGGAGGAAGACACTTAATTTTTTGGTGTCTACATTACATGACCGTACCATCTCAGTCTCACTTCCTGGATTCTGTCGGCTATCGAAACAACTATAAAAATTCCCCTTATATATTCAATACGTATTTTATCTTTGTCCATTATCCCACTCGCCCAACGTAGCGCACATATTTCGGGCACATGGATTTTATTTATTTGGCTTTTATTTCTGGCCCAAATTTCACTACCATATAACATAATTTACTTATCTGTTTTTTACACCTTACCTTTAGTACTGACGAGTATTTTACAGCACATAGAATGCCAGTCAGCGTACGCTATTTATTCCTTGCTAAATATATTCTATGTGTAACGTCTGCCTCCATTGAAACACCTTGGGATATCACTGATCCTAGATATTAAAATTTGGTTTTGTGCGGAATACTACAAACAAAAGTAGGATAAAACAGACATGTAATAAATACTGAAACCTAAAAAAATATTGAAAAGCAACCTACCAATAAGTATAAAAAAAAATTATGAACTTGGGTCTTATACCGTGCTGGGCATATGACTGACATAAAAATTTAGTACCAAAATAAAAAAATTAAATTAACACCTATCAAAGAAGAATCGAGCGCAGTATGCTCAATATCAAGAAAATAGACTGAATACATAAAAATAAGAACAGAAATAAAAACAACTACTGTTTTGAGCTACGCCCCAAAACTAAAATGGATGTAAAATGGCCAGGTCATGTTGCGTGACTTATACACCAAAGATTGACTGTAAGAGCAATGCTATCAAGAGGCCTACGTAATAAAAGGGGTAGAAAAAGACCTTTGGCACGCGGGGAAAATGAAATCAAGAGAACAGCCGGCTTGCTATGAGCATAAGTAGCACAAAATAGAGACTTATGCATATCTTTGGAGGAGGCATTCACGCATAACGGGGTTCTTGTAGATAAATTTAAATACAGGAATTAAAAAGTTATAAATAAAATTATTTCATAACCTAAATTACTCGTATATTGTGAAGATACAATAATTAAGATACATTTTTCAAGATAACAAACAAAATCATTGTTATATTTGTTACATATTTTATAATTTGCTGGAAATAAAAGGCTTCTTCATTGCGTTTGCACTGCTTCTCTTTAGGATTAAGTTTTTGATATATGATGTCCAGCGAGCACGAAGTTACGTAATGCAAATTGCTGACAAATGCACGATGAAAATAATAACCGACATCTGTATTGAATTTCAATAATTACAAAAATTGTTCTTTTCAAATTTCATGTTACTTATGATAATATTCATTACATGCAAATAATCGAAAGCGCCGCTCTGGTTTAATGAAAGTATCCATTTCATTGAAATGTCAAAAAATTTAATCAGGTAATCTTCATACTGAAATCTTAGTTTATTTGACAAACCATTTAAAGTGTAACTATTATTTCTTTAAAAATATTTGGATTACTACAATTGGAATTGTGCTACAGGAAAGATTTTGTTTTGTCATTTTAATGCAAAGATATTAAAAAGCACAAAAATATTTACCACTTTCACGATATACATTAATGTTAATAATAGGAAAAATATTTCACAGTATAGAAATATTTCAACATCGTTTTGCATTACCAGCAAAACTGGTATGTGATATTAGAAAAAAATCGAAGGACGATTATCTAATGCTGATGTTTTATATATCTAAAAAAAGAGACACTTGAATGTTTATTAATATAAGCAAAATAATCATGTAAGTTATGAAACTGAAAATAGTTTGTCAATAACACAATTATAGTCGTTACGAGTGAAGAGCTATTAGATTATTCACAAGAAACTAAAGATAGTGTGTTTTGATGTAAATTACTGTCCAAGTCGTTTAAAACCTATCTTTGAGAGCTAAATTATTGTCTTGGGATTAGAGTGTTTTTCTCATACGTCGGATTGTTTACAGTTATGACTGAACATGGAAAGAAATGTCAAAAAATGTAACATTTCCACTACGCGAGCTCCCCATGTACTTAGATACATATACAAATTCAATATTTAAGGGGCTAAGTATTTCTCTTAAACTATTTATAAACATCAATGCCACATTTTACCAATTAATTGATTGCCTAGTATATCTTTTACACGCTTAAAAATGTCATGAATCTTTCAAAAGCTACCAAATCTCGGGTTTCGTTAGATTCCACCAACTTGTTTTTTTCGAGGTTTTTAGGCTCAGTAGTTTCAGAAGTAAACAGATACGGAGAGAATTCATTTTCTTCTACATTTTGTTGCACAGAGTCGCCACCTTCCAATTCTGAACTAAATGTTTTTGAGTTATTCATAACTAAGCCCTTTTAAACGACGTCTCACACAATACACCAAACTAAAAAAAATGTTACGAGTAATTAATTTGCCCTCTTTAAAGTTAGTTAGTTTCAATATTTAAAAGTGTGAAAAAACGTACAAAAACATAATTGATTACTATATCGCAGAATTGATTACTATACCAAATTGTAAATATGTATGCCAAGCGGTTTCTAAAAAAATTTACTGTGACCAAAAGGCACGTAAAAATTCTTATAAGGATTCCGTTTTTCTTATGAAATACGGAACTTGGAAAATTTAAAGTATAAAATAAGCTAAAAGGTATAAAAATTTAACCGGTTAATCCGTAATCCTTTATTCACGCAAACCTAATTGCGGTCAAAAACTGCCACAAAATGAATATAAAACATGTGGGGTTGAAAAATTATCACCGGATATTTTGTTGGCAAAACAAAACGAAAAAAATATTTATAAGGTATGTGTTCATAAGCCGATAAAAGATAAAAAGTATGTAATTGTAATTAAAAAATTGGAGTATCTTCAGTACAATTGCTTATTGAGCAACGAAAAAAATGTTTTTCGGGATTGAAAAAAAGAACACTTATAACTTCGTCATATTCGTCTTTGCATCGGTCCGTTTGTCACAGATTTACAATTTCTATTGTTTTATAGTTGTATGAATTAAATATTCAAGTAAATGAATTAGATGGGAATATCAATCAATATATGATAAAATGTTAAATTCTAATGTGAATAAATATTAAATTAACTCCCACACTTCGCCACTATTTTTCATTTTTAGGTAAACTTATTATTGTTTAAATACATATATAAAAATTTAAAAACGGCAGCCAAAACCATTAGTTTACATTTTTTCATGTTCAATGTAGCTAATTTCCATTATTTTAAAATTTGTTTTGAAAAATCATGACAAAAAATGACCAGAAAAACACATATTGAAGTTATAAATCTAAACGTCATATTTGGTCAATGTATGTTTAAAGTAAAAAGTATGATGTGTCTATAACACATACACGTTGTTGTAAAGTGATAATATGATAACTAAAAGAAATGTTTGAATTGTTTCTAATTTACTAATATTATGTAGTCATAGATATTCAAGCAAAAGATGCTTTAACTAGAACCAGGAATTTCAGGTATATTTTTAGTAAAGTTGATTATGAGAATTATTTACGTGATTTAATAATTGATTTACATGAAGTATTAGTACATATACAGATTGAAACTTTCATAAAGCATTATAAATTTGCCTAAGATATTTTACGCATAAAATATAAACGGACATTTTTGTTATATGTGGAAAATAGCTTTAGAAAAATTATATCGCTTCATGAAAGGATAAATTTATATATTAAAATACAACCCCACGTTCTGAATCTATTTTAATTGGACTACATAATCATGAACCACTAATTAACCACCCATGTACTGTAGGCTCAGGTGTTATGGTCCAATTGCGCCGAAATACGGAAACATACATACGTATGTATTCTGTTCCAAAAAGGATTCTACAAATGGATAATTATAGTATATTCGCTAAATAAGCCTATTATTCTTGCGTAATTTTTGTTTTGAGTAGAAATAAAAGCAAACTGAATAGTTAATTTCACTGTAGTGTTTTTATTTTTTATCCGCCGGCGATTGTGGCTTGATTGATCATAATGAGTTGTTAGCCCATAATCGACGTTCGTAAAATGGTTGTGAAACTAATACAACCTAGTACTTTTTCGAACGCCTTACAAGTGCTACATAGATGTAAATTTTCGATGAAAAAAATAATTATCAATAAAAATGCTAAAAAGATAGTACATGATAATAACATGAATCATAGAGCAACGTTAATGATATGTTTTAGTTATCCTGGAAAACTTGAATGTTTAACGATTCACGCAATGCTTCTGAATATGTTTTAACATTATGAAATATTCTTATAATATTAATACACTACAGAATCCACTTCGATGGTACAGTTCTATATCATTGCTTTTGAAAATAGACAAGGAAACCGATTAATAACGTCCACGGTGTATTATGCAAAGTAAAGATAAACATCTGACGTGGTCGTACTCGATTACGTCTCGATTGCTACTACATCGTTATTATCCTGACGGACGGTCAGCAATAATTTATTCGTGACAATTAGTAACCATTTATTCTAGTAACCATTTAATATTAGCATATTGAGATTACCATCGTTATCAAAAGGAGACGTTGTGATAAAATATGGTTTATTATTAAATATTGAATAATTCATGGGGTGAAATATATCACTGAGTAAACAGAGTTACGTTTTATTCTAAACTTTATGTCAAAAAGAACTTTTGATTTAAGTTTGTCAATACTAAAAGTATGTATTTATATATATATATATATATATATATATATATATATATATATATATATATATATGTAGTGTATTAAACGAAACTACGTGATGTACCACGATGTATAACTATATATATATATATATATATATATATATAGGTATACATCGTAGTACATCACGTAGTTTCATTTAATTGTGAATAATGAATTTCTACAAAATTAACGCCAAATATAATCAATATTTGAAAACAGCCGATTTGGCTACATTGGCGATATTCTAACCTAACCTAACTCACTAAAATACTGGTATATCGTATAACTTTCAGAAATATAATAAAACCTACACCGCGCCCCTGAAATAAACTCACTAACATAAACAGTGGAAAAACCTGCACAAACCCGGCTTCCGCTATTGTGTTTGAAACATATAAATGCTGTTGGATGTTCCTAAGAGTTAATCTTTGCTAATATCCCACCTGAAGATGTAATACAACGAAACCTAGGTCGTGGTAAAGAAATTAAAGAAAATAGAAATAATACTACATCACGTAGTTTCATTTAATTGTGAATTTGTACAAAAATAACGCCAAATATATTCAATAACAGAATTTAATTTTTGGCGCGAAGTCTATGTTTTTAAGCTCGCAGTGCAGCAAGTGAGGAGAAGTAATAAATGCGCCCCGCAAGTTGATTGATATTCCGGATATCCGTTTCAATAAGGTCCACTGACTCGAATGACGATAATATCAAACTTCGTCCTTTCCTTTGTGGCCTTAAGTCGCACGCGGTAGCAAAAGCTTTTGTTAACTACCCCTTTTCCAACGTCAAAAGGCACAAAAAGATCGATAAAAAGAATTGAAAATACTTTTTACTGAGGGAACGTTGTATGTTAGTAATATGAATCGATTTTTTAATCACCGAATAATATAATTATCGATTTTTTTTTAATTTACCTTTAATGAATGGAGTAATAATGAGACGGGAAAAAAATTATGACGATTTCCTATTTTAAATCGGAGGTAACAGATTTCATTAATGAGAATCATAAATATTGGATTTAAAATAGTGCAATGTAGCGACGCAAAATGGTTTCTTGGGCGACAACAGGGATTAATAGCGAAAACCGAAGAAAGATAAAAAATATTTTTAAATAATGAGCGTTAAGCGAGGAGAGGGTGGACATGCAATAGAATTGTAGATAGGTAAAAATATAAGCGTAGAAGTGAGTCAACAAAAATATCATAAAATAGCGAAAAAATATAAGGCATTGTAGCGAATATAATGAGAATTGTTAAAAATGTTAAAATTATTACGCCGCCGAAAAATACTTCTAATTTATAAAACAATAACTTCATAAGATACAGTTAGCACAGGTCTCTATATCCAAGATTAAGAATTAACTATATATAAGAATATTTAACAATTCCCTTGTGCATATCAATTGCGATATAAGTCGTTTGAATGATAATTGAGGTACATTCGGATAAATTGTCTTTCTGGTAAAGTGTTACATTTCATTAAAGGTATTTTTTAATGTACCTCTCCGTATATTATGTAGTTCAAATATTCAACATTAGCTACCCGTCCGGCTTTACACCAGTAAATACCGACCATGAATGCATTTTCTTTTATTATTATTTTTGTATAATATTATTTAGTGATATTTCATAAACGCTAAAACAGGTAGTTTATAAATACAATAGGTAATAATTAATGAAATAATATAAATAAATTATCCTATTTAAAATCTGGTCTGCCGTCATTAAATGTCTTTAATTATTTTTGCGGCTATGTTTATAAACTCGCTACGTTTTCCTGGGAAACCAAATTTTGCAATTTGCGCCAACCAGCCAAGCCAGACTTTGTTTCCCGTTTTTATTGACTATTTTCTTCCAATTTAAGACTATCTTCGCCTATACTTCTGCAGATTATATTTTAAAGTGTTATCGTTAGAATTATAAAATGCCGAGCTACCAAGATATAAACTGTGTTTTTATTTTGTTTCCCTTGTATAGAATGTGTTTGTGTTCATGATTGATATTATTTTTCTATAAGGCGTATTCTTTTATCTCTATCTGAGTACCTAAGTAGACATTTTCAGCACTAACTAAATATAACTTTAACAAATACCTAAAACGAATTTAATTATTTCAAAATTTCAATACATTTTCTAATCCCATATTACAACTTCAAGGACTGAATTTTGAAAAACTCTTACACCGAGAACACTTCCAAACCTAGAAAAAAATATGTCAAATTTCAAGTCCGAAGACTTTAGAGTTATGAAGATTTCGAAATGAGTTTGCCAATTAGTGAGCGACTAGTAATTGACTTTTTTATGTATATTTCATAGATTTTTAAAAATGAAAATAAAGTTTATCCTTTTCAATACTTTTTTTTCATTTCCAAATCGTCTTATAAAATGTGACGTTTTAAAGTGATATAAAATGTACGAGTCATTTTCCAACTACGAATTTGAAAAATGTGAAAACTTGTAGATACTCTTATTTGGTTAGAATTCTGGATGAAATGATGTTCCTCGTATAAATTAATGTTTTCTAAGGTGACTACGGAAATCTATATGTGCATGTTCCTGCACATTTGATCAGTTTTTAGTATCTTTATTCTACTCTGATACTGTCTCAGAGAAGAATAAGAAGTATATTTTGAGTAATATTTCAATACATTTATTTGAAACGTAAATCAAAGAATCACTAAGTTTAATTCACTTTTACATACATACAAATATAATATAAGGAACACGATATCATAATAACATTTTGCAAAAATTCTTAAAACTCATGGCTAATTATTCTCGAATAGTTTGGGGAACTTAATATAATGAAATAAAAATATTAATGTATTAAAAATTTAAAAAAATATTCTTCCATCTGTTTGATTAGGACCAAGTGTTTTGATTACGCATCATGTTGAATATACGGATTGATTTGTACTTCCGTAATATTAGGAGGATTTTACTTCATTACCCATTACTTACATATACCTATTACTTACATATACATATATACTCACATAATGAAATATATTTTAAATCAACTAGCGAAAGACAAAACATATATTAATTTACACAAAACTTATATGAAATATTAGTAAAAATGGTATCTATAGATACCATTTCGCACCATTTCGATACCATACGCAAAAATGGAAATGTTTAAAATCATGAAACGATCGACCAGGCTCAGAGTTTTTTATCACACCGTCTTTAAGGTACATGTACTTATATGTGAGTTTGGCTGTATTTGTGTTAATGCAAATTCTATCTATAAATATAATATATTGAGTTTATTGTGTTAAAGTTATTTAACATAGAACAGCGTACATGTGTATAAGTGTATATGCAATTATAATGAAATATAATTTAAATCAACTATCGAAAGACAAAACATATTACACAAAACCTATACGACATAAGAATGGTGAAAACGGTGCCTGGAATGCGCAATACTAAAATATTTTTATATTCATTAAATTATTGACTGGGCTCCGAACTTTTCATCACACCGTCTTTAAGGTACACGTATATATGTTACATGTGAGTTTGGTATACTTACATAATAGTATACTTATATAATGAAATATATTTAATCAACTAGCGAAGGACAAAACATGTATTAATTTACACAAAACGTATATGAAATATTAGTAAAGATAGTATTTAGAATACGCTAAATAGAAATGTTTAAAATCATGAAATGATCGACCAGGCTCCGAATTTTTTATCACACCGTCGTTAAGGTACACGTACGTATGTATATGTAAGTTTGGCTGTTTGTGTTAATGCAAATTCTATCTATAAATAAGATATATTGAGTTTATTGTATTAAAGTTATTTTACATAGGACAGCGTACATGTGTATAAGTGTATATGTATTTAAAATGAAATATAATTTAAATCAACTATCGAAAGACAAAACATATTACATAAAACCTATACTACATAAGAATGGTGAAAACGGTGCCTGGAATGCGCAATACTAAAATATTTTTATATTCATTAAATTATTGACTGGGCTCCGAACATTTCATCACACCGTCTTTAAGGTACACGTATATATGTTACATGTGAGTATGTTTGTGTCTGAATTAATGCAAATATAACTGTAAGTAGAACATATTCAGTTTAATGTATTAAATTTATTTAATATAGGGCAGCATAATTAAGAACTCAGTACGTCCACTATCTATAATGGAATTAGTCTTGTCGGGTAATTACACCGACCATGCATATTTAACGTACTCAAACTTGCAATGTATCGAGGGGATTTCCTAAAATAAATATTGATTTAGCTTCTCATAGAAATATGACGCAAGTAAATTATGATGTATATAATAAATGGGAAGATAAAATCCCCAATGATATATTTTATATGTGCAAGCAGGCCTTGCAAAGTACAGAAGAAAGCCGATTATGAGGTAAAAAAACTGAGATAAAGCCGGGAGTCTAATTCACCGATGCTTATGTGGTTCATTGACTATTTAAAGAAACTTAATTGCATATTTTGTGATTATCTATGGAAGACTCTCCTGGAAACAGATATACCTGAACATCTAAAAGGGTTAATCGTGAGTCAGTACAGGGACGGTGAGATCAAAGCGAGAATAAATAATTAAATTTAAGAACTATTACGAATAAGAACAGTAATAAATTAGATCAACACTTGCTCTATTTAATACTTATGGTAAGTATAATGTGAGTAAGGCTCTTGCACAAATATATTTATACAAATGGCTTCAATTGAGGCAACTTAAGATTAAGCACGGGATTTAATACGAAATCTGTTGTTTTCACGATCAATAAGTCCAAAATGAAACTCATGATATAAGATAGAATTGGTTATTTGTTTGAACGGAGAAATAATTAATTTTTCAGTTAAGGAACCTTTTTATTTTCAAAATTGTTGCATTCATAATTACGTATGAACACCTAACTATAATAAAAAGTCACAGTAAGAAGACTTGCAAAATAAACATATAAAAATTTAATGAAAAAAACCTCTGAATAAACAGTTTAAATAATTTTTATTTCTGTGACATGACACTAGTACCGTTTAATGTTTAAATCTCAATAAAGAGCTTATTTGTAAATTTTTGCACCGATCGTTTCGCCCGCAATTGCCCCATTGCAATTGCACCATTACGATGCCGTAAGTTCGTAATGGTGCAATTGCAATGGGGCAATTGCGGGCGTTTTACGCGTTCTTTTATTTGTTTTATTATGGAACATCGCGTGCACGCTACAAGTTTTTGCTGCAGCGGAACATGTAGTGCGCTGACCGATCAGGGACGACCATTTAAGAACAAAAGTCACCGCAGCATAAAACTTTTCACCCGGTATGTCTAATTGCTATTATTTATTATTTGTTTTATTGATTTAATCAGCAAAGAAAAGTGCATGTATAACAGGCAGAGGCATGCATCATTATATATGCCTAACTAATCACTTTCTTTTAAATTTTTTCCATTTCCTTTATAATATAATTATTAATTTAAACAGGTAATTATAACATACGCTGGCAGGAAGGTACCTCCAATATACGAAAAAAAATTCAACCGCATGATTTTTTATAGTTTCATATATGATTAAATTATTTTCAATGATTACTCTGTTCCATTATTTATTTTGTAACATATGTCTTATTAAGCAAATCGTATTATTCAAAACTATTTCCTTGTAATGTTTTGTCAACGTATTCTCACTCCATAAATGCGCGTTATAGCTACAACTTACTCTACTATCAGTTAAAGAGACCCTAAATAAAATAACATCACTCGTATATACTTGAAAAAACTACGTTATAACGAACGCTCTTTTATGCATTTATAAATGTTAAGTGTACCAGCAGGCACTCTCTAAACTACACCCAACTGCAAATTGATTTATTATGAATTTGTAGCCTTAGTTGCGTGTGCACTGAGCCTAAGATACCTGAGGAAAAAGAATGTATGTTACTCGTATTTTTTTATTTATTTTTGACCTTATTAATTATAATTATCCGTTATCCTGAATCGTAAGAGGCATTAGTGCCAAAATAGTCTTTTATTATAAGCAAAAAACTTAAATATTTAAATGTTTTCAATTACCCTTTATGTTCTTAAAGCTATATAAATATCATGCAAGACAGAAGTTTTTAGAATGCTTAGCTGTATATTGCAGTAGAATAATAAACTACTAAAATATAATATTCAAAGAAACAGACTTCCCATATGCTCAAAAATGAACAAACATATAGCTACTCGTCTCTGAACAAGCCTCTTGAATAGTAGCTAAACCTCAAAAAAAAACGCTCTTCATAAGACTTATGGAGCAACTATCAATTTATGAAATATCACGAATCAACATATGGTGTAAGGAACTTTTTTTTAGATGGAAAAAACTTTGTTAAAATAATAAATACATCAATCCATTGTTTTTTATTTAATTTTCTACAGACATATTGCTATTATGTTGTAACTGATTTGCAACAACAGAAATACGTCGCAATACATTTTTTGAGGAAAAGCTCCATTTCGAAGGTTTTTTTATGTATCTTTTGTGAATATTTTATAAAAATGTTAGTTTTCATAATCACAGTAATCAACTATGAATTAGTACGCAGTTGTCTATTATTATGGAATTTGTATAAATGCAAAGATGGACGCGTTGCTATAATCACTTTCCAATTCTGCCTTGATTTTGCTAAAGAGAGTTTTATATCGCACTTAATCATTGTGTAGCAATTTTAGTATTCAATTATAATTAGACTCAATTACGGCACTTATGCTTTTCAACGAGTAGGAATTCTATGGTGTACCTTAACATTTCGAACTGAAATTTTAATAATTTTTTGCGACGTCAAAACTAGGACCATTCAAATAAAAAAATGATCATCCAAATTGGTTGGTTGGCTTCAGCTAATAGAAATTACGTCGTAATGTCAATAATTGTCGGCCGATATTAACTGAAAACCGTATGAACAGTTTCTAATTGATGTTAATTTAAATCTATTTTTTTTGAAGTAATGCATTGAATTATTATGTTTAGCAGAGTGCACTGCGGCCTATTTATGCTTTATATAATAAAACATTTTGGTACTTTTCACAAACTTTTCTAAAAAAATATCAAACTGGTGGCTGCATCTTACATCAGCTCCTGAAACATCATCATAATTTTTAAAATTTTTCGTCGGTATATATTTTGAGAAACAAAAAGAAGGCATATTTAATTATTTCTTTCTAAACGATGACCTATGTGGTCATTGTACAGAAATTGATGTGACATATGACACATCAAGATACTTCATTTTCTCCATTTTTACACTTATTTGGTTCTTTTTGAATTTCATACTTTTTATACAATAAATCCATGACTCGATATGGCTCAATATTTTACATAAAAAGATGATAGCTTTTACGACAAAAAGTGCTACGTCAAATAGAAATATATTAGAAAGAGCTAGACACCTTCTATTAGTAATCTCATGGAATTCTACAAACCGGAATAAATATTTAAAGAAAATCCTCTTGTTTAATAAATGATTCGTATATTCTGCCTACGCGTTTCTTAGTCTTTTTGGTATCATAACATATTTGGATTTTTTTAATTTTACGTTCTGTTCATATTTAATTTTTAGCTAATAAAGATTAATTTGAAGAAAATCCAAAATAAAGTTAATTGATATATTCCGAAAAGCATTAAAAAATCTTGGAAATGTTTACCACAATTGATAAATTAGGAATATAAGTAGTTTACAAAATGAATTTTTATAAAAATATTTCCCACATGCCTTCGTTAAAAATCACTGGTTAATTAAGAACATATAAGTTTGTAAGTATAAAATAACCGAATATTTTAATTAACTTTATAATAATTCGACAGTAAAGAAAATCAACTTATAATCCTTTCCAGCTACAATAGAGAAGACAAAAGTAATTCTAAAAAATAACGTACAATTCGACAATTCAAAAGTAATTTAGTTACGATTTTCAAATATTTCAAAATAAAATCGTAAAATTAAGATTGCTGTTTTAAATAATATTATCTTAACCATTAATTACTTTTTAAAAATTCGTAGCTTCAAAGAAATTCAGTTTTGAATGAATATAAATAAGAACTCTACAAGTTTATGTCCCAGTAAATTAATGTTCGTTGTAGATCACGTCGTAATATACAATTTAATTTTATCCATAATATTTAATTTTAATAATTTTATCTTATTGAAGTAAAAGTCATCTTTTAATTATTCCAATTGTATTCATTTAATTTAACATGCATTTAAAATTGCAGTATTGGAAGTTTCTACGGTTGAAATAATTAAAGCGAAAACACGCGAGACTTGCAATGAATTTTATTTATTCTCCTGGTATTTTTTTAACCGTTTTCGAAGTTTTAGTAACATTTCCTGTTAATTATTTTGAACCAAATTTGTATGTATTCACAAGCCGATCGTAGAAATGCGCTTAAGAATATTTTAAGGTATATATTCATAGTTTGCAAGATTTTTAAGGCTATATCACTATTATAAACACAATTTAGAAAACCTTATCTCTAATTTGAGGACAACTTGATTTTAATTTTCTCCTGCTTTTAATTTCAGACAAGGAATTTTCTGTGTTATTGAGTGGAAAATTTCTTGCCTGGTTAAAATTATGTATATCCTTGAAATTACTTTTCAAAGGGTGCTTTTAGTTTAATACGTCCCCCCCCTCCTCTTCGGCACGTGATTTTGGATGCGTCATTATACATCATACCTTTAATTTACAATTTATATAACTTTTGCAGCGTATATTTTTCCGTTTGCCTAGTATACATTTTGTCCCAATATACCTTTCATAGAAATATTTACTTTTACAGGTGTAATGTTTCGGTATATTATATGAAAATATATCCTAAATCGTCATTCCGCGTATATTACGTGTTATTTTGACTGACTTTTCGTCTTAACCGAAGGTACTAAAACAAGAGTCAAGTTTTCTTATTAATTTTTTTATATTTATATCCTTTCACTATATATACTACTATAAGTTATTGACAACACATGGAATATAAAGTTAAATTAATAACATCAGTTTTGTACAAAATACAATACGGCTACATTTACGGTTAGCTACAATTATTCATTTCATGAGTAATATGCGATAGGCAATACTATTTTGTAAATTCTTATTCAATAATTTATTATAAATACTGACAATTCGTTCACAATTTAACCATATGAAATTTGTATATGGGTGGGTAGTATCGAAAAAGATATCCGCGACATCCTGGGTAAATTTCTAAAAACATATATTGCAATGCTTGTGAAATCAGTGAAATTAATAAAAGCTGATAGGTTGGGTAACCGTCTTATCACATTTCAGGAAAAACGTATTGCTTTCACCATGGTGGGGTCTACGATGGGCAAATAAAACCATGATGTAATACTTCAGTCATTCTTGAGTACATTACTTCGAATAAAAATAGTTTGTTTATGTACATTAATTCCACTTATTTTCCTTCTTTCTTTCATATATGTGCTCTCTCAGTTTTCAGACTATAAAGCATTTAAGATGTACTCTTTTCTTGTGGCAACATAATGTAGCAATTTGTCCGTATATCAAAAGCGTCTATCTAACTTCTGGAGGGAATGAGGTATGAATTGTTTTTTTTTCACATAGGCTAAACAGATTTGTGATTTATTTAAAGATGATCTTTAAATTAAGCACAAATATGTTTTTATATTTTTTTCACCAAAAAACAACGATATGGAATTTGTCATTTTTAGATTCATTTTTTTATTTAATATATGTAAAACGCCATTACTTTGGAAGCTGTAATTTGGCTAAAATATAATAGTAAAAAATTATGCATAATCAAATCAAAGTACTCTTGAGGAGTTCTTGATCTTATTTGCGTATGAAAATATGAAATATATAGCAAGCAATACATATATAAATCATTTAATATTCGTTATTACTTTATGGAAATACCACGTGCCTACAAATGTTTTACGCGCGATTGTGCATTTAAAATTGGTTGTATTTTTACACAACACAAAACGTCTTATTTCCAGACATTTTTTTAACTTACTTAACTTAATTATTATTTTAATTTTTTTCTATTTTATATTTTCTTAATTTTTATCATTTATTTTGCAGTGTAATAAAAATTGTAACATTCTTATTGCAAATCTAAATATTCTAAGTGTTAAATGTATAACATGAGGCAGAGAATTACTAAGAGAAAATAAATAAAAATATTTATTAAGTTAAATTCCGTCGCCGACAGATAAAAATTTTAGTTTTTCCTTCGGTAATAAGTATGGATAAAAAAATGAAACGATATAATAAGTATTTGTGTATCAATCTTTAGAATTTCATAGCAGCTGCTTTTCTTTAATTTAGTAATTATTAAGGCATCGAATGACATCCTGATTTCTACGGCATTTCTCAATGGTCTAATAATCCCTCGCGATACAGAAACACATGTGGAGTTGGTCTTAGTGTAAAAGTAAGTTTTTTAAAATAGAATATTATTCAATCGTTATATTTAGTGAAATGGACTTTTCTGCAATACTAATTTAGGTTATATTGCAAAATAGGAACAGAAAATAAAAAGGCATTTACTAAGATAGGTTTATTTATTTGGTTTTATTGAGATCTTTTAATATCTCCGAATATGTAATATTTTAGTACTATTTTTAACAGGTTTAATGTTTTTTGATTGATATTTTACAGTGTTCTACGAGAAAAGCTTTCTTCTCTTTCGTTTAACAATGAAATTTCTTTAGAAACAATTAGAGAAAACTTCAAAATTTTATTGACTTTTATTAAAATTTTATTTGGAGATAAACTTTGAGTTAATCATACAGTAGATCTCAGTAAAATTATATCCAATTGCCACAGTTACAAATGGAATTAAATTATTATTATGCTTCAGAGATACGAATTTTAGAAGTTTCACTTAATAAATTTGATAGTCAAGCAAATAAATTTCAGAAGTTGAACAAAAACCAGTATCAAAATCTCATTAAAATCTTATTCGATATCGATCAAAACTAAAAAAATCGTAAGTTTACTTGTAAGTTTTTACTAATATTGGAGAGAAAAAATTAAAATTTTAGGTAAATTTCAATGAATAAAAAATATTTAATCTTTTAAACAATTCAAAATTGTTACAATATTTTAATTATTAACACACAAAAAAGTAGAAATCAATAAAACGTATCAAGCACACATCGGCATCACGCAATGTCTCTTTCGATTGTATCGATGCGACGTTTTATTCTAAAGCTGTACTCATCCTGAAATCCGACATGGCGGCGCTTGATGCCAGCTCCGTCCCCTCCTTGGCCACGTAGCAATTTATTTTTGCATATCTAAAAACACTGAATTATTCAAATGATCTTCATTTCCGATAATTATTTAAGTTTATAAAATAAGGATGTATTATACAGATTCTATTTTAGGGAGACAAATTTAAAAAATTACAAAATAGAGCCTCAAATTTGCCAATTGATTTTATTATGATCTTAATTAAACATAAATAGTAAGAAGTCTCTTAGACATATGGCATAACGAACTTTATTTGCAGATTAAGTTGAAATACACGGTACGTTGTGATGTTGTTCTACCTTTTATGGTTACACGACATCAATTCGGTTATTTTTCTCCGTTTTGATTTACGAATATTGCTATATCTGGGGAACTATTTAACTTTCAACAATGAAACATAATTTATTTTCAATTAAAATAATGTAGCCTACTAAGGGAAAACAAAATTTTTAAATCATTATAGTTGTTTTTGAGCTTATTTCTTACATATAAATAAACAAAAAAAAACTCATAATATCTTTATAATAATAACAGTATAAAGATAGTAGATAGCTAATGGAATCATGATTACAGAATGATTTCTTATGAAGCAACTACCGGAAATAATAACCTGATTTTTAAGTATGAAGTGAAATTTCTTCTATACATTGGAATGTATTTATATATGACGATTTATAAAAATTGCTTCTACTCTTAACATTAAAGTGAAATACTAAAAGGATTTTCGAAATTAATTTAAAATTCCCAGCAATTTTTAAAATTTTTCCAGCCTTATATTTTTTATTTTATTTCCTATTGTCAGTATCTATAACTCGATGATTTTTACTAGATCTATATTATCCAAAATATATTCCAATATCTGCTTTCATGGCTGCATTTATTCATTTCCTGGGATAAAAAAGCGGAAAGCATGGACCAACATTTTTCAGCGTATTTCCTGTCGTTGAGTACGTTTTATGTTTCGTGGTAAATCGAATGGTGATGAAATAGAATTTTATTCAGAGAATGAGAGTAATTTTTCTTTTGAAGAGGAAATTATTTGACTTTACATAAAGTTGTTTGTTTCTACGTTGACTGCCAATTTTTACTGAGTCGTCTTCTTGGGACCTTTACTTTCAAATTAAGTTTCATTTACCTTATTTTAGAATTCACATAAGTAGCAATTAAGGAAGTCCAGTTTATCACACTTTAAATAGCAAAACATATTATGTGATTTCATGACTAAAACTATATCATTTCAGTAACAATTTGCATACAAAATGATTTAAATTTTGCAATTCAATCGACCCAAAAAGAAAATTCTGACTTCATAAAGCATCTATCATCACTTCCGCAGAATAAAAGAGTAAAATTATATTACGTATTTTTAAGTTTTTCTATTGGTGATTTCAGGCTCCAAATATATGTTCTCATATTTTCAGATTTTGTAAAAATGTATGATATGCAATGTGTTTAATTATTTATTTTTTAAGTATATGATGTTTTTTGGTTTGACTTCACTCGTACATCTTAATCAAAATTAGGTGTCATATAAATAATTCTACTTGAATTTTTTAAAGATTTAAATTTTTTCGTAGTTTGAAGATATTTCACTCGAGTAAATATCCTATAAATTGTTGACTGTAAACTCTTCATTAAATTTTACCAAAAACCTAAGAAGAACATTTTGTATGGAAACTTTATCACGTGTAAAACGAGATATAGAAAATCTCTAGACTCACTTTAGCAACGCATTCGATGAACAACTTTTTATAAAAATAATACCATTTTTGATAAAAATAGAAATAAAAATTTAGAATACCTGTAGTTTCATACCTACTCCGGACAGCAGTACATATCGTAAACACTACACATAACTAGACCTCATTATTCAATATCAACTTCACTTACCCCTAACTCCACGAAGTAAGTAATTAAAGATCAGGTAAAATAATATTTTATAGTGGATTTATTTATTTTTTTGATTTATTGTTAAATTCTTGCCTTCCTAATTGACCACACGTTAATGGTTTGAACATTTGTATTACTTACTAAATTGCAGTTTGTATTACACGCATTAAAGATAGTAACAAATTTTTGTGATTTCAACAGTTTTTTAACTTTTAATGTTCCAAGCCTGAGAATAAGAATGGATACCTTCTATTCTGATAATGCTGTCCGTCTTTCTGTCTCTCAGAGGCGGAAAATTGATATTTGGTGAATATAGAGGGAAAGGATGATTTTTTTTAATCCTATGGTTAATTAAATCTATTTAAACTTATGGAGTATCATTGAAACCAACTTTTACGTTTAAGGAAAATTTGCTTCTAAGCTTTTACGTTACCTATTTTAAAACAGGCAATACTTCGAAAGTTTCTATTTTTTTTCAATACTATTTACCATATTTAACTACAGGTAGTTGAGTAACAAATTTCCTGAATCGTTTTTGTACTTAAAATAGTGTATAAGTTATGAACAAGAAAAGGAAAGCAATTTCTCGTTTGGCAAAAATTTGATGAAGCGATAAATATATTTTTATAGTAGTAAAAGCCATAATTCGTATTCTTAAATATTTTAATGTTAATACTATGCCATTTTAAATATTTAATCTGATATATTAATGTATATGGATATGGACCCTAGCGTGAATTCTGCCTGTACTTGAGAAGTTTATTTTTTATATAGGTATTTAGCGGGTAATTTTAAATTGTAATCAATAGGAAAAAATCATAAAAATCAACTTTTTCTCATAATTTTGCTATTATTCTCTGTATAAAGTGCTTGTCACAGTAAAACAATTACCTTGTAGAGATATTATTTGTAACGAAAAATATTGACTGTGTCCAACCTTTTTGTTTCTCATATACTTTATTTTCTGTAGTTAGTAAATACAAAGATATTAAATACAAAGAGAATATATTTAATCACAAATAATTAAAAAATCATTATATCTTTAATTCTTTTTATCGAGATTAATCAGAGAGAGGGGGGATTACAGATTATTCTACTCTTATACTCTCTGTCATCAATCTGCTAATATTCCTAGAAAATTATAAAACAGTTCTAATACGAACTTATAAGGGATGCCAAAAATACTGAAAATGAGAGTTGTATATCCTACTTGCTTCTTGAAAATCTTTTCAAAAATGGTGTAAAATAAGTAGAAACTGTGTATTTAATCTTGTCTATGAAGAAAATAAAGTTAAAAAACATCACTTGAATATTTCTCTTTATGTTAAGAGAATTTTACAAAGAAAACGTAAAACCATTTCGAATAAGTTGTACTCAATGATTGTCATAAAATACAATGTAAATACAGCTACAGAGCAAAATATTCAGATCGTTATTTATGAAAGCTCTTAGCGCACTTCCGGCGTAAAGGGCTCGCGGGAAGAAAACAAAGCTTTCCCTTAACGCAACGCAATTTGTCGTTAAACGCAAGCTTTTGCGCCGATTGCTGCCCGTCACATTGGGCAACATTTTTTAGGTTTTGTTACTTCCGTTCGTTGTAACGTTATTTCTGTTTTGTCTCGGCGTCCGTTGAAAATAAATAACTTTTTCACACTAATGACCTTCATCATGTTTTGCCGGAAGAATAGCCGATTGGCGGTGCTTCTATCGGGAAAGATGTGAAGCTTTCCATAAATTAATTTTATTTGTCTTGTAAAACTTTAAGTCAGTGTCCACATATACATCTATTAAGCCGCATAGCAATTAGTTATTTGTCTAAATGCTTAACAAAATGTTTTTTTTCTTTTTAAGTTTCCCTATATGTCGTAGGTATAAGTCATAGAACCTGTTTATATATATATATATATATATATATATATATATATATATATCTGCTTTTAAGGAGTTATAAAACAAATCGATTACATCCAAATAAATTAAACACGACTTAGTATTAATTAATTTGTATGGTTTTCCATAAAATGATTTCTTTAGATCCTAAAAGTTAGTGACTATAAATATGCACCAAGTAATTACACACATAAGTGCAAGAGATATATGTTTTTTCACAATGTAATGTGGAATTTTTAAAAACGTTTCGTTATCAAAATTTCATGCCAATACATGGTAGCTCGGCAATATTACATTTAAGAAAAATAATATTCAAATGCCTCATAATCATATTAAGAGACCTATACTTCCCAATAGTACTTAAAAGAACCGATTCTCAAAGAATGACTCATTCTTTAGAGCAAAATGATAAAGAATACACCCAACAAATTTTAGCATACTTTATCGAATGACAACATTTAATCAAGTTTTGACTATCACTGCACTGGATGACGTTTTGACTATCAAAGATGTCAAATCGTAGTTCTGTTAATGTCAACAATGGCCTCCTCCGCGATCGATATAGAATGTTTAAACAGCTTAAATACTTCTTTATCAAAGTAATATATGTAGGTAATTCTTATATTAATGGGATATGTTATGGTAATGCCACTGGAGGTTAATGCCTCCATCAAGAGCGGTAGCCTGACAGGTGATTATTTGATGTTAAAGTGTTTCCTAATGTCAATAATTGTCTACGTCAAAGACGAGAAAAGGTTTCTATAAGGTTTTGAAGACAAAAAAAAATTTAAAAAGCTGTGGAATCAAATTTATCAGTAAAAGTAGTTAAACAAGAAAAAAGAAGTTACTTTCTTCATTTTATAGCTCCTTCGGTTTGTTTTAAAACGAATATTGAAGATAATTTCATCTCAAACTTATGTGGTTGATTGAAGAATCTAATGTTTTGATAGAAAAAATTATAAACGTGCATATTTGAAATTATAAACGTACATATTATTTTTTTTAATATCAAATTAATAAAAGAAGAGAAATGCCATAAAGAGTTTGAAAATATAATGCTAGAAAAATTAAACAATGCTTTATTGATAAGACTGGGCAAAAAAGAGTCAGGAAAATTCAAGTAAATTTTTTAAACAAAAAACAAGAAAACAGGTTTTAAAAACAAAAAATTCTTAATGAAAACTGCTACTATATTATGGAAAACTTTCCCATGGAGTTATTGGAAAAGAGTAATTATCTCTAAATTCATTAAAAAGATAAAAGGGAACTGGAGTATTTTTGGAAACGATAAGTAATACAGCAAGGAAATAAAACAAGAAACCACAAATGTATTCATAAAAAAGGACTTGTACGAAAGTCTAGAAATAAATGTAACTGTGATTGGAAAAACTGCTTCAAGCAAACCACCGTCTATTGAAAAAAAATTCTTCAGATCCATATCGATACAAAATAGGAGACAATATAGGTCCCGTCTCCATCTCCTTCCCCAAAATGGCTGGTCACAGCAGGAGCATTAGACTCCCACCCAAATAGAGCAAAACGAGGCTTATAGAGCCAGAATATGGGATGTCCTTAATAAAAGAGACATAACCAATTATTTGTAAATAAGAAAAAAAGGTTAAAAATAGAAGACAGACTAACAATTTCACTATTATGAAATAAGTAAAGATGAGAAAGGGGTAGGACTTTTAGTTAAAAAGCAACGAAATATAGTATATTACTTCCTCCCTGTATGAGAAAGAGTTATTTTACTAAATGTAAAAATATACAAAAGAACTGTTTTCGTTAGCAAAAGTTTATGCAGCTGCTGAAAGATGTAAATAATGGACGTTCCCAAGTTCTAAAATGATCTTGAAACAGCTAAGAAGCAATGGAAGAAAAACTACTTTTTATGGGAGTTATGAATGCAAAAATTCGAGAATCTGAACTATTAAATGTTTATTTTTTTAAAATGTGAGTGGAGCTACGAAAAAAGAAATAACAGAGGTTATATAGAAAAATAACTAGCATCAAAATGCCGATTCGTGAGGCTGTGCCGTTGCAACACGGTATTCCACAGTTACGTGTCCGTCCCCCCGCAAACTGTCAATTCCATCACCTTACTGGTCGCCCATCAATTGAATTTTGTTATACCTTTGAAAATATTGTTATATCTTTTGAAATAACTATTCAAATTACAGTTTAGATAATTATTTTCATTATTGAAACAATTATGATTCATATTTATATTAATTTGTATCATGACCGACTTTGGACTAATGAAATACAGTTAATTTTTTATATATTTTTAATATAACAGTTTTTTAACAT
The DNA here is from genome assembly GCA_039881145.1 of Druceiella hillmani. Classification (NCBI taxonomy): domain Eukaryota; kingdom Metazoa; phylum Arthropoda; class Insecta; order Lepidoptera; family Hepialidae; genus Druceiella; species Druceiella hillmani. The sequence continues at coordinate 82,348 of JAYKKI010000147.1, read as the reverse complement.
ACACAAATATTTTTTATTATTTCGTTGAAAATCCAATTTGTCCTTATCTGATTTTATCATAGCTTTGACGGTTTAGCCAGCGTAAGCCATAAGACAGTGAATTTGGTAGTTCATTTCCAGTTTGATTTGCAAATATTGCTATATCTTTCGGTCTAATAAATCATTGACAATAAAAAATGTCCTGCGTTAATATGAAGCAATATAACTTTCTAAAAGTGAAATTAGTCTATTCGTTTTTGAATTTCTTAAAAAAGATTTTTGTAAATTTAATTTCTATACAATAATAGGGTTCCGTAACCCAATTTTGACAAACGGCGTAACTATGAAGATCGTTTAAAATGAAACCAAAAATATAATTTTTCCTTCGTGAGATATGAGTCGCCAAGTGTCAAGTATTCTGTGTTTGTTTCTATTTTTTATCAATGCATGTAAAAAACCTGAAACAAATTACGGTAAAGGAATGAAAAATGGTTTTGGTTAAGTTGCACTAATAAATAAAAAAGAGATGTTATCAAGTTATTTCTCTTAAGTATGTGAAATATGTACTATGCCATATATTTTTACTAAACTTTTATATTTACCTATGAAACTTTAATTGGATATGCCTCATTAAAATTGAAAACTACGGCTATATATGTCAATATTTGATAAGCATATCATATTATCCATAATAGGTTATAATAGCTTAATCTTTTCATATCCACCTATCAATTTTAACGGATGGCAACTCCGCTAAATTGTGATTTACACTGAAATATTTTAACCAATAGTGGGTCATATACAGTTAATAAGTTTATTCTCTTCAATGTTTAGGCTTTGGGAGATTGGGTGAATAAAGATAAAAATTAAGTGTGTGCAACTTATTTGGACATATTCCTTACTGAAACTTATTTTTAGAGAACCAGGCAGAAATAAAGCAAAAAGGCCAATAATGTTTACCCCAGAAATCTGTTTTTGCCTTCTTGCATGCGCACGTATAGGAGTTTCTGAATTTTCGCAAGTATTAATTAATATTTATTTTTCGCAGAAATGGTTTCATCTAATGCAACCATGTTTTAGTCGTCATATGTTGAAAAGGACGTTGGAGTCTCAAATTAGCTCACTTTTTAATTTATACCTCAACATAATACGTATTGCTTTGTTCGCGTCTCATAATATATTGTCTATTACCACTACAAAAAATACTATTCTTTAAAAACAAGATATCATTATTTCATCGCTATAGTTCTATTTACATCACCGTTTTGGTACTTATACATATAGATACAGAACTGATTTTTTGAGTTACTTTAGCAAATAAATATATTTACACCGAAAATAAAATGACTCGTTTATGAAACAACTTCCCTATAGTATCTGAAAATGTTTTGGATTTTTTCGAATATAACTTATTAAGCAAAATGCCTGTATCTGTTGAAATATTTGATGCAAGTTAAAGTTCTAACTTCTTTTAATCCCTTGTTTAAAAAAATTGTCAGGAAGAACACGTTGGCAAAATTTTATCTGAAACCATATTCATTAAGATGCAAAAATTGTCCCCAATTTACAGAGAGATAAATTAAATATAAAACTTTTTATATTTAATTCAATAAACACTTTATTTGAGATTTCAAATTAAACATTTCCTTGCAAAATTTATTGCATATGTAATGTACATATGAGGTATATTGTTTTGCCTCAAAAATATTCGAAAGGTAAAGTGAAAATTTACTATCTTTAATTTCTTGTTCCGTAAATATATTTAATGTAAGTACACGAACGTAATGGTTTTACGAGAACACCTCAGAGCGATCGTTTATATATTTGTTAGGAAACATGAAATTTGAGCCGAAAAATGTATTAAAGTAAAATATAATATATATTGTGTAATATATGTGACTGAGTCTTTATATATTTTACGATGAGGATTCTGAACAAATAGCCACCTCAACTTTGATGTCACCGATCAAAATAAGTGTGATGACTAAGTCACAGCTTTTATACCCTATGCCATAGGAAATAATAATCGCGCTAGAAATGACACTATCGGTCGTCGTTTGAACGATGTCGCTCCTAATATTTTTCGCCCTCATTAGTTTCTTATTTGTTGTTTAATTTGGTTACTTTTTTATTTTGTTTCTTTTCTTTCTTATTATCCAGATATTTGGTCGTAGTGTGACGTTCGCTTCGTTACGTTCTTTTTCGATAAACCAATCTTTGATCAAACATTTTAGTGGTAGAGATGACCAACTGTTTTTTATCCACCATGTACACTTTTCGAACTTTCCGACGAAAATTCAACTTCAATTCAATTTTTAGGGTTCCACACCGTAAAAGGATAAAACGGGATCCTTATAAAATCCTCCATGGGATATGAGTTATAAGGTTTCAAAACCATTTTTCGGCCTCCGTTTTAATGTCTATTAAGTGTGGTAGTTTGAGCTTTAGTTTTCTTTAACATACCTGTTATTTAGATGTCGTAAAATGAGGTCAGTTTTTGGTCCGATGTATTTATCTTTTTATCAAATCTCTGACTGTTATAATGCCTGGTGACTTTCAATAGGATTAATCTGTAAACTTTATTTATTTTCGGCTTTACCAGTTTTTTTTTCAAAAGGGTCTTATAACTTCATTCATTCTAATTTTTTGCTGCATACGGTGTCATTTCACTACTAAAAGGTATCTCAAAAAATTCTTTAATTTTCTAGGTATGTTTCAAGGAATTCTCTGTAAGATAATTGTGAAGATAACATGACCAAAAGTGATGAGAATATTAATAAAATATAGGCAATGACATGTTGTTTTACCTAATATTCCTTTGACTAAGAAATGCCATTATTTAACATTGAAAATTTATTCACTATATTTTTAACGCTTTGTTTATTAAAAGGTGCTGGCTGACATGTACTTGTTTTATTAGTTATTAAATGATCTAATGAAGGAAATTACTTTCAAACTATCCAATTTGTTTTTATAAAACTGCAAAACGGTTTTTCGTCAAATACACCGGTTTATGATTACAATCATGTTTTTTTCATAACACTTTAGTCAAAATTGCGTGGAATATTTTTCATTCGGTACAAAATTCAGATTCACGATAAGTCCGCATTTTGGATATATATATATATATATATATATATATATATATATATATATATATATTCATATTTAAATTTTCTTCACGCTCCTAGATAGTAAAGCAGATCAAAACTGAAATATTTAATATTTAACAACTTTCGCTCAACAAAGTACAACGTTCAGCTTCAAACTGATGTATTGGTTCTATGAAATATTCAATAGTCATAGATTTAATAGTTTGCCGTCAACAAGTTCGTGTAATCCTCCATAATAAATTACCACCTATACTTAAAATGTGTCTGGAAATGCTGTAAAATATTTCTTTTATATCATTAAAATTAGCAAAGCTGTGAGTATATGATAGTACGAAGACATAATATTAAAAACCATCTAAGGTATAATTTAATGTTATTGAGCCACATAGTGAAAAAGTCATCATTAACAAAAAAGGACATAAAATTTGTTGATAAAAGAAAAGTTGTAAAATTGAACTATCTTTATTAAATTAATATAAAATACTACCGGTTTATAGTTTTTAGTATGAACATCTTGGCTTCAGCGCACCGCTACCTAATTAAGTAAGCCTAGGAGAAAAAAGTAGTCATTTAGTTACTATAACATTTTAATTCCTAATAAATCTCTAAATAAATTTTATTAGGTAGACATTCAGATAATGAAGAATCAAGCTTTTCGCGGAAAACATTAGCCTTTTCTTTTTAATTTATACGTTTTTGTTCGTGCAATTCCTTCTCCTTCTAGTTCTGAGTTTTAATTGATATCAAGTACAATAACTTCTGCAAGAAATCAATTTTCTTTAGGAATTTTACCATTTAATTCGGTTAGTAGAATTCCAATAAAAGAAATCATATTATACGAACAGTAGAAAAAGCAATATTGCTGGGAAATGTTTTAATATTCAAAAAACTAATTATAATTAGTACGTAATATTTTTTTGTAAACTTATTTGCAATTTTTTCAACAAGTGCATCGAATCGGGAACAAATACAAAAATACTATTACTCGACTTTTATTTAAAGGATTTAAAAATAGTTGATTTATAGCTATTGAAAATAATGGTTATTAATCCAATTTTGTAATTTTACCTTTTCTTTCAGACATAGACCCAACATTTTTAACATACAATATTTAATAATAATAAAATACATTTCATATTTTATAATAATAAAATACATTTCATATTAATAATATGAAATGTATTTATAAATAAAAAAATATTCATAAAATACGAAATCAAACCAATTGATTCCCTTATTGACGTTTGTCAATTCTTTTTTAATTGCCTTTCTATAGTATTAACATATTTTAAAATTTTTCAAATAAACCCTTTTTGAAATTGTCTTGTTAACAATATTTAATAAATTAAGTTGTTGTTTTTACCTGCTTAATCAGTAAATTTGGATAAATTGTTTTTATTATTATCTTTAATGAGACAAATATATTTTTACATAGGAATAAATCCATCTTTAAAGTTTTAAATCTTTTATCTTTATCCACTAAGACCGTAAAGCATGAGGGCACTCCATTGATTCGGCAATTCTTTTTACAACATACTAAAAAAAGTGTTAATACTTAACCTCAGCTAAGGATACGTGAAACATCCTCTGCTTTTCAAAATAGTAAAAACAATAATAATTGGCACATGTTTTTCCAGAAACATTAAGTACAAGCAAGCTATTCTCAGAGGTTACGTTACTGGTTTGTCTTCGCATATTAGTTTGCGTCGAAGATAAATAATAGAAAGTGTGTTTTATGTAAATAAAGGAAAGTTGAATGTTTTTACACATTATTTCATAAACCTTCTTGCTAATTCAATAGGTAGTTTGCTAATAAACATTCTTTCTATTTTATAATAACCGCACTGTATGTTTCGCACTAAACTTTTTTACTCATTCAACTGTCATTTTAGGCTGGAGAATATTTTAGTCTTATTTCGGCATTTTTATTCTAGGTAATTGTATAGGTGTATACATGTATATACTAATATTAAAGATTATCCCTCTCCACAAAGTTTCCAAAGTATTTCACATCAAGTTTTTTGCAACTTTAATAATATCCGTTGAATAAGAAAAGAATGATGACTAAAAGTAGATTTCGTCTGTCCTTAGCAAACAATTTTATAAAATGACCATACTTTGATTTAATTCTCGATCTGTTGGGAAGTAATTTAATATAATTGTTATAACCTTACTTCATTTATTTCATGTTAGCAATAAAATTTATCAATCGTATTCTGCTTATGTTTTTTATCAATATCATCTAATATTATTAATTCACTTTTATCATTTTTAATGTTGAAATTTTTCATTTACATTTAAGTCTAAATTACATAGTAATTTTGTTTCTTTAGGATCTAATCACTTAAATAACGACATAAAATTTGTATATTATTTATGGTTTGCTAAAACATAGATAGTACAGATATGTTTGATAATATGAATATATTTATATTTTAAATAAGTTATAGAAAAGTTTAACAGAATAAATATTGGTTATGATCTGCTCAATTGTATTAAAAGTCAAAAATATCTTTAAAAATACACTTGTCTTTTATTAGTGTGTAGGTGTATATGAATTTGTATGTGGCGTTTTCCAATATTTAATATATCACTATATATAGTTTGCAAAAATACGTAAAAGTAACAAGAAATTAAATTTGGATATGGGGTTAATTTTAAAAAATATGAGGTACAAAAAATATATAACTCTTATTTATGTCAGTATTTTTTCAAGCATAACTATTGTGCTAATTATTATTAATACCAATAGTTATATATGTGAAAATTATTGTTATTAATCCCACTTAGATTTGCAGAATAATCAAGAATTAAGAAATAAGATTTGTTGTATCTCTTTTAGGTGTGTGCTTTTAATATATTAATAAAGTATATTAATATTCATATATAGTCTTTAAAATATTGTCAAGTAGAAAGAAATAGAAGCCGAAAGAAGAGAAATACGATAACGTGACAACAAATATTCGTAATAAATAAGGCATAATAAGGTGAAAGATAATATTCAAGTTTCAGCTATTTAAACTTTTAAAACATTTTCCCCTAAATGTATGTGATCGTTTCAAAAACAACTCAATAAAATTGGTGGCCAAATTTAAAAAAAAACCAAAAAATAATTTATAACCTATTTGTTGTTGTAGAAACAAAGCTAGACCTTTTACGATTAATCAATAGTTAACCAAAACCATTGACCCAATTCTATATCTTTTCAATTTCGGCAGGTGTCTAACTTTTAATGTTACTCGTAATATTGATCCCGTGAACCAAATTTATATTTTAAGTTTTGAGCTTTAGCATGCTTATAACAATGTTAGTATCATTTGATTTCCTAAATATTTCATAACAGAAAGAGCAGCATCGGTAATGCCCTCTATTCATTGAGGTATCAATAAATAGTCCTTTGAAGGTAAAATACTTATTATAAAATTTTGTCCTATTTTTAAAGAATGGAATAAAAATACTTTAAACTATCAAATATTTTATAATTATTTCTGGAACATGCAAATATTTGTCATCCTGTCAATTTATCTAAACAGACGCAAACCCTTAAAGTAAGTGTTCAAATGTTATTCATGTTTTTAATAAAATTCCCTATTGAATTATTTCAAAACATCCAAAATTTTTCTCTCAAATTTTTTCAGAAAAGTTTACTTACTTTGTTTGATGTAACTTTCTACAAATGAAGGAAACTGCTTACAAGAAAGCGGTCTGAGTTCAAAATAATAAATTCTCACAAATAACAAATGTAGCGATTACTTTTTAAATAAAATATAAAAAAAATATTTAAACTATTATGGAAATTAAATCTTGATAGACAATTAAAAAACGGAAAATTTTGAATTACTTGTTAAATAGTTTAATTATATTTCTACAGATGCTTTCGGGTTTATGTCACAAAAACTACATTATTAATAATATTAATGTAATAAAATACGCAAAGTGTATTTATTAAAAATTAAACTTCCGACTTTAAAGGGTAAAGAAGTGTTTTCATCAAATTAGCAATAAAATTAGTAACTACTCTTGCTTAATTTTGGTAAATGGCCAATAATTAAGGGTTGCCGTGATTTATTTATAATTATTTATTTAATCGGAAAATGTGTGTGTTGAAACTTTTATCGAAAAATGTGTTGGCTGAAATTTTGAAAAGAATATTTTAAGGGAATTTATTGCGTATAGCAGAATTATTATGCTCGGAGTAACCAATTATTTCCCTACAGTTTCAACGATTAAATCATATTTATCGTTTTTTAACGTATGCATGTTAAATTCCCATTTTTAAATTAATATAACTATTTTTTGAACAGGGCAAACTAAATATTGCTTTAGTCGGCGTTTTAAATGCAACTCAGGATGAGTTTTTTTATTTAGAAAACAAAAATATACATTTTAAAATGGACGATGGTAAGCATAAAATCCAATCATAAAAATAAACTAATCCAAATTACAATTTTTCGTTTAGTTTTCTTCTTTATTTGAGAGCTTGCTTTCAGTGTTATACTATTGAAATTTAGTAAGTTACCTAAAATATATTTACTGCTTCAATTTTTACATTTATATGGCTATGATATATGTGTGTTACAGTATAATCAGCAAATTTGTTTTATGTTTTTCTTTCCTAAAAGTTCAAGATATGCGTTTTGTAATATCACAGGCAATAGAATTCACCAACAATAAGAAAAGGCAATCGATGCTAGATCAAGCATTTCTAAAAACAACTAATTAGAGAACAGCTAAGAACACTAGAATGCAGAAACTCATGCCACCCTACAGCAGTGTTATTTCGATTGCTTACAAATTCTCAGTTCAAGCACGTTAAAATCTTTTCCCTAACTTTGAGAATAGGAGTAAATGCTCTTAAAATATATGCATCTTAATCTCGAGATTACGAAATAAAATACATAGAAATGAGCAGAATTGTAAAAGGTTAATGATAAAATTTATAGTGTCATCAGTTTGTGCATAGAATGACACTAATACAAATAATCTTCACCGCTGTTTCATAAAATATGTCAATGTTTATTGGAACGCAATTTTTGGTAGGAAAACAAAATTTAATCACTCATCAGTCATATTTCATTAGAATCGCTTTATTAGAAATAATTTTTAAATTCCTCCATTCTTTCAAATTTATTATTAGTAGTTTCTTTGTATTTCCAAAACCCATATTTCGTATTAATTATATAGCTCTTTTTCAAACGAGAGATTTTCTTTGAAAAAAAGATATAGAATTACGATAAAGTATGAAATTAAACAATAGACACACATAAAAAATCTAAAACTTAAAGATTTTTGAGAACTGGAAAAATAACTCCCTGCTTATGCAATATATTCACGCGATATATTTTATTTGTTACTCGCTTGTTATGAAACGAAATGGTCATAGTAGAATTAACATATTTTTTAACTATATACATCATAATTAAATAGCGCCATTTGTGCAATTAATCACGTGTAATTCGGAAAAACGTTATTTTTTAAATTCAGTCGCATAGTGTGATCTTGATCCGATACATTTTCTTCCTTTTAAAATTTATTTATCTTCTAACTACACATTTTATTACAAAATCATTTGTGCACGCGTACACAATAATTAAAATTCAAATGATTTCGTTTTAGAATGTGTTTACGTATTTATCTAAGGTCGGTTCGGGTACAACACAATCTAAGAGCTTCACCAGTATTATTATTGCATTTGGCATACATTAAATTCATTTTCATATATTCGTTCACAATAAAACACGACATATTCACTAATTTAACTCACTCGATATTACAAATATCAACAAGATTCAACAAAAACAGTGAAGCGCATTCAATACAAATCAACTTGCCTTTCGTCAAAAATAACTAAGTCTTCAAAAAGATTTAAACGTTCTGATTGGTTGCAGGTATTTGCAAGTGTTCCCACATTAAACAAAAACAAACCGTGCCGAGTGATTTTGAAATCGTAATAAAAATTAGAATGATACTATAAATAAAAAACTATTAATAATTCACCTAAATCGAAAAAAATTTCTTATTAATAATTATTCTGATAAGATTGTTTTAAAAATGGTTGATAGTATTTTTTATATAATTACATTTTTGGGCGAATTAGGGATATTAACAATTTTCAAATGACAATAATTTTTATTTGCGGATTGTAAACGACCTCGACCTTGAAGTGCAACTGACTTGTAATATTTTTCTTTTATTAACTCTTCATCCGTAAAACTATGTAAATGGAAGGGATATAAGTCATATTTACCATCTATCGCTAAGAAGGATATTTATGCATTTTGCCACATTTCTTACGCTTATCAAAATAAAAGGTATAAGTTTAAGTATTTTCATATCAAGGACCATTTTTATATTTTAGAAAGAAGTAGGTGATTTAAAAACAAATGGGCCAATCTACCCATGATGCACTATTACAGATTGTAGTGGCGCTATTTAGTGATGATACATACCGTATATACTTCGCAAGTTTTCAGTATTATTGCATGTGTTAATAAAAGTATATAGAAAAATTTATTTCTGTAATTAATAATGGACCGGCATCTTAGACATGAAAATGGTAATTCTTAAAAAATATAATAGCTAAACACACTCTAAAATTAAAATTACCTTGCAATTATTGCTTCATAGAGACTGTCCATAAAATTTAAAAATGTTTTTAAACAAAATCTTTCAGTATTCTTGACATAACACTTATATGTCTACAGATTAATTTTCCTCAATATTTCTTAAATTTAAAATAATAAAAATAAAAGCATACTAATGTGTCCTTTTGAAATGACGGCTACACGGTTTTTTTTTATTGTGCGGGGAAAAATATCCCGTAGAATACAGATATTAAGAAAATAACGAAATGTTATAATTTTTAAGTTTTAATAAGTTCCCGCTTCAAGTCATACTAATTACAAGTGTCATATAATGGGTTCTAAATGAAAAATTGCCCTAACAAAAAATAGACAAATTTTCATATTTAAAAAAAAATTAAAAATATTTACACATGCATAATTTACATTACAGGTGTTTATTGCCTCATTAAAATATTGATTGTGGTGTGGTAGTGTGCAAAGTTATAATTGAAATGTAATTTTTTTTCAACAGGTTTATTAACATCTTTTAAATGTTCAATACCTTATTCAGTCATCCGTGAAATTTCAAGTGCGAGATATCAATGGATATATCACGCTCGGCTTACCCTGTTCTGACTGATACAAACGAGGAAAAAGAAATCAGCTATGTGGTAAACATCATACAAGATAGAAAATGGAGTTGGAAAATATATAACCGAAATATGAAACAAGTGTTTCTGTAGTATTAAACTCGTTTAAATCACAAGCAAATACAAAGGGACTTCAGGAATCAAGTAAAATTATCCAGCGATGGCCAAATAATGCTGGCGTGAATGAATAAATATGATTCACGCGTATCAGAAGTAAAAAAAAATAAAAGCAGACCTATAAGCTGAGACAATGTAAGACTTGTGTAAAAAATCTGACTATTATTATATGCGATATTACTATTTAGCTCGTATAAAAATCGAACATGAGCAAAATACTCTTTTGATATAAAGAAGCACGCGCAAATTTATTATTTTATCAAAACACATGTTTTGAGCAATTCGCTTCGCGTTAATTAAAAAAAATGTCTGCAAATAATAGTCTCTTTTAGATAAACTTTCGTTACCGGTCGATAACAAAAAATTATGGTGGAAGAACATTATGGACGGTGAAGAATTTTGATAACTTTCTACTTAGCGAAGTTAAGCAACGTGATGTATAGTCACATCGTTGATTTGAAACTTCATTAAAATACTCCGTAGTTTTTTTATTCAAAAATGTTCTATTTTACAGCATAATTTCCGAATACTACTTTTTCAGTGAAAAGTTTTCAAATTTACATAGGAATATGTCATAGAAATTTTCATAGGAATTAATAAGGTAAAATTATCTTAAATACTCCCATGTGATATGCTTTCTATATACATCAACTATTTAAATATATGAAAAGTGCAAAGTAAATAATAATTATTGATTTACTTTGCACTTTTCATCGATATTGTAATGTTATTTTTATAGTTTTTATTTGGTACAATAAGCAGACGATTATTATTCAAACTGTAAGGTTTAATTTCGTCCAATCATAAATACTTTTCTGTACAAATTTCGATGAACTCATCAAATGTGCTATTGAGTAAACATCAGATATTTTTTTTTCTTGACAGATATTGCCGAATGGTAGTGCAATTACTCCAAAACAACATAACATTCCGGTTTTTATTGATGTATTGTCAAGATCTCATACTCTGATAATTCTACCGGAATATCTCTGTTCATTTACACATCCGCGTTTTCTTTATTTATATATGTCCTCGTCTTTATATTTGTTCTCGGTTTAGATTGTTTGCTGGTCGAATCACACTTGAAATAATCGAATGAATAATAAAATATTTTCTTATTACGCGCTAATAGTTAATAACTCGACTATTGAAGATTTTATTATAATATAAATGTTAAAAGCTTAATTACGTAAATATTTCCTAAAAAACCCATACGTCAGTTTGAAGACGTACTTATTAAGTTGAAAGTTGTAAAATATTACACATTTTAAGAGAGAAGCGTTTTCTTATCGGGCAACGTAGAGAAACTGACAAATGTTCCTTCATGAAATCGAGACATAACATTGTTTAGCCGACCTTTAATTAAAAATTTACATTTTGTTTTCATAATTTAAATTATGTTTGAAAGATATTTAAAAATGATTTTTTGACATAATATTACAAATTTAACGAGCGCTAATGAAGTTAGAAATTTAGCTTAAATTAAGGTTAGAGTAAATCACATTGCTCTATCAGCCTGCACTTCATAAACCGTGTAAAATATTTCACTTTTGAAATTCATGATAATTATATCGGTAAACAAACAACAAATTTAGTCAATTGTACACTGTTTAATAATTTATTTGTTCAATAATTTTTCGAAAGTGCTAAGATTTATATACACAACGCCGTACACTGTAGATGTACGCATTAGAACCAAACAAAATTAGAACCATTAGACAAACCATACATAACCATTACAAAACACAAATTTCATAGTCTAGAGGATAAACTAGTTTCTAAATATTCTGACGTCGTTGGTAAGAAACAAAAATTAATTCCTTGAAATCAAATATAAATTCATTTCTAAAAGTAATGTGTCAAATGGACATAACTAATGAAGTAAAAGATAAGATGCCGTCGATAAAAGTGATCGCACCTCATAGCAAAATTTAAAAATTCAATGCAGTCATTATAAATTTTAAAATTAATGTCAAGTTAAGTTAAATTAAATTAATGTTAAGGGCACATACCTTTTGGATTTCTTTTTGAATCCTTTCCATTTAAAAAATCACTTGAATGATTTTCAATGAAACTTTAAATTATTATACTTTAGACATCTGTAATAAAAATATCAAAAACCTAAGATCAATACTTAACTATGCTACTAATCAATTAATTAAAAGGTTGTTAATAAATTAAATAATAGTGACGTCAGTTTCGTTCACAATCAATATTAAAGATTTGTAATTTTATGATTCTCAAGTTGAGGACAGTATTTTTTATCAATTTAATAAATCATTTCTATCTATATTGAAAACTCAGAATCTAGGCTACTCTCTTGGCTGCACCCCAGAGAGATAAAGATTAAGCATTTACAAGCACATAACACAGCACAACTTTTATTTAATCATATATTAGCCGGCAAAATGGCCAATCTCTTACTTTCTTCAACTTATATGTTTCTTTTTTCACAAATCGATTCAAATCACAGATAATATTCTATCAACGGTCGAAGAGTGTAATTTTAAACCACAATATCCTTATTGCAACATCAAACCTTTTCTTGGTAGACTAACTGTTCAGATTTTAGAATTAAGCTAAAAATATAGCAAAACCAAGACGTCATAGAAATTTATGCCGAAAAATATATGTTCAAGCACGATATGCCTTCCATTAACCGTCATAGTATACCCCTGAACACTTTCCGACTCCAACAACAACAACAAGTTCTTGTAAATCATACCAAATTTATCACAAAGACATATTATACATGCCACAATATGACATGTCTGCTCTAGGTCCGTATGGAGATTCTATATTAATGCTTTGGCATTATCATTAGGAAATAACGCGAGAATAAAGTCCAGATAAGGTAAATACAATATGTTCAAACTTGATGGATTTTGCTACATCGTCATCAGAACTTAAATATCACGGGACAACAAAGGCCTTATCAAGGCAAAGTAATGTGCTCACATACGGTGGTGTTGTTGCTTATCGTTATAAAGTTACTACGACCACATTTGGTTCTATCAAGTCATACATATTATGCAAAGATAAAGGTCATGATAGACCAGACCAAGAGATGTTATAGAATTACGATTAGACTGCTATGAAATTGTTAAATTTTGGCACCATCACCAGATGATAAATGAAAAAAAATTGAATAAAGGTCTATTCAAGATGAATTACAAATATCCAAATACTTATAGGTCGACAACTCGCCTTTTTAAAGTTATTATCACTACCTTTCATCAATACCATCAGAACTTGGACGTCACGTGAAACCAAAACTCAAGCAGAGATAAGTTAAATGTACCCAAACACTATTGGTCTATTACAAGCTATTATGAAGCTACAATAATCACTTTTCGGCATCATTACCGAGTCATGAACCTTGTGCAAGACCTAAGGTTTGACAAAGCTAATTAAATCCGCCTAGACAAGATTTATTACCCCCACTTCGTTATGAAGTTTTTATGACCACATTCTGAATACACCACCAAATGACCCCGATATTACTACAATACTGAATTATTATCAGAACTATTTACACTTGTAACTTTTTCAGATCCATTGTATAAAACGAAGTGTGTACAAATTTACTTCTGAAACAAGAAAGCTGTAGAAATATGCGAAGACGCATGGAGACTCATGACCTCAGGGGGTGGCGAAGACGCCTCTAGGTCGTGTCACCTTCGCCAAATTACTCCCGCATATTTTTTAAGGGAAAAGGGACGCCCCCTTAAGGGTTTAGTTTCAAAATAATCAATTAAAACTATTAATAAATTAACGTTTCATTTAAAAATATAAGTGGAATAATTTTTTTTTATTTGAAGTGTTAAAATTTTTCATCTATTCTTTGTAGCCCTTGTAGTTAAAAATTAATATACCGTATTGAAGACTGTAAAACCGTCTTAATGACGCGCACATAAAACTTCGTCTCCACTACCATAACACTTTTGATAACTGTTACCATAACAGTTGAGGTAAACAAATGAATTACGATTTCGACTGTCAACGACTGGTCACTTCATTTCTTTAAATAATTCTCATTTCAACGTTTCAATTTTTTGTTTTCTTTTTAATATATAAATTAGTGTTAATATAGGCATTTAATACAATGATAATAGTTATTAATGGTATGTTATTTTTAGGTACATATAAAGCTATTACCACTATCCGCACTTTGGTAATTCTTTTTGTCAGACTTAAGCGTTTCATAATTTATTAAGGTAAATGTTGAAATTTTTTTACAAAATGTTTTAGAACATTTCATAAAAGAAAAGTTATAATTATATTAACTTGAAATGTTTGCTTAAGTTTTTCCATTTAACAGTAAAATTTAATATGATCTCGTGTACTTAATTATTTTTCACTTACATGTTTATTTTTTCATTAAACAAAAATGACAGGTTTTGTAGTAATTATTCCCGTTATAATATTTTTTTTTTATTTTTAAAAAGTACACTACTTTAAATATGTGTGGGACAATTATTCAGTTATACGAAAAGAAGAAAAAACAAAGGCAAACATTTTCAATAGTTTTTTTGGAAAATTAAGCTCAAGTAAGCTCTAGAACAAATGGCCTTTTTTAGCATTTCCATCTATATTATTTTATATTTATCTGTTTCATCTCGCAGCATGTACAAAGTACAATACAAATTTGAATAAAATTTTTACTGTAAGATTTATTAGAGCATGTGGTAGAGTATAAAAATTAATAAATGTACTTAAAAATTAATAAAAAAATTTATATATTATATTTATTAAATTCCAAGAAATAGTATAATTGATATGGCATCAAATAATTTAGAAATAAATAATACATGTTGGCATAATGACGGTCGACAGTTAGGTGAATGAAGCATTATAGTTCAAGGCAACAGAGTTGAAGACAAAGGATATAAATATACATACGTACCAAATATATTTATTATTTTTGTATATTTTTATCAATTGAAAACTCATGTACTCCGTTACATTTATATGACTTTGATGCTAATATATTTTTCTCACTAATCACTGACGAGCGAATTACTTACAAAAATAAAATAGTTTGGTAATACGGAAAATACGCAGGCGAAGCCGTGGGCACTCACTCTTTAATATACAAAAACAATCAAAAATAAGCCTTACATATTAAATATTGAATTACCCAACTAGGAATTTGTCCTCTAATATAATAATAAAAATCATTCAACGACAAGTTCTAGATTATTTTGCCTGCCGAGCATTTTGCCTGCCGAGCATTTAGCCTGCCGAGTTGTTTTTTATGCACTTACCTAGATTAATATGGTATTATTTGAGAAGCCAAAGATTATCATTTTTTTGTATTCTATTGACCGTTTTAAGAATAAGGTTATGAAGTTTCGTGATAAATAATTAATCCGCATGATGTTTAATTTTATTTGCTGTGTATTTTTCTGTTCTATTCGTCAACATTTGTATATTTTTTAAAACCAACTGTGTACTTTATGCCAAGGTCAAAGGTCAAAGATTAAAATATATATTCAACATGGAGTTTTGCATGAAAGAAAAAAGAAAATATATAGGTCAATAAGAGGTCATAATTATCGCAAATACGTATACATAATTCCAAAAGCTATTCCAAGGTCAAAGGTTAAAATATATGTTGCACATGGAGTTTTTCATGAAAGAAAAAATAAAAGTTATAGGTAAATAAAAGGTCATAGATATCGCAAATACGTATACATAATTCCAAAAGGCATTAAGATAGGTATCATTAGTGAAAGTTGATATAGAGTAGGACGTAAGATAGAGTAGGTGCAGTATACACAAAACATTTTGCTACATCAAAACTGAAAAGAAAAATTGACACACAGATACAAGAACATGATATATGGAAGATTGGATAGCTCTACAAATACTGTTTTCAATACGTTTATCGCACAAATTTGAAAATACAAGGTACCTAATAGCTTTTACTCGTAGCTTCACGGGTGTAGGTTTAGAATTGCTGCAATGTGTTTTTCCTGCAGAAAGGTTTTCCTCTAGAAATACGTCAATTTAGATTTAATATATATATGTAAAGAAAACCTATAGGTATCCTTTCATTGAAACTTTGCCGCGTTATCTATGATAAGTTCCATAGAGGTCGCTGTTAGCTTTCGTATCAAACGTCAAAAGATTTTGAGAGGTTAGATTTGTTTTTGATTCAGTATTTTGTTGTAAAAAGCTTACCTGTCTCGACTCTAAAGTTTGTAAATTTTGTCATATTTACCTAAGTACATAGTTTAATGTTGAAATTCTACATTGAATGGACAATACTCCATGATTATGATCATAAATTGTGCGGTATTTGGTTATCGTATTGATGTATTTTCAATTCTACGTGTTGAAAATTTTGAATTAATATATTTTTAACGTATTTATTAAAAGGTGTTTGTACATAATTTCAGTTTATTTTATGGTTGTTGCAGAACAGGATGTCAACCTTAAAAAAAACGTAAAGTTAACGAAGAATGTCGAATATTTAGAAATAGTTGGACTGAAACCTTTCACATCCTAGCTCGCTAATAGTTTTCATACTTTTCTGGAAGTTTCTGTTTGTACTGTTTTCATCCAGATGACCCATCACAGCCCCATTTACTGTATAGAAGTAAATGTTTCAATACATTCTTACACACGGAATCTATTTTCGAAATCCTTGCTGCACTATCATCCAATAAGTCTTAAAGTTTTAGTATTATTACAGTTGTGTTTGTAATTTCAATTACGAAAAGTGGTGGATAGGAGGTTTGTTTAATTGCTTTTACATTGTAATATTATAGAAATATAAAACAGTTTCTTTAGTTTGTAAAACTTTACAATTACAAATATTATGCTTTCGTTAAATCTAAATCAATCAACACCCCCAATGCTTCTTCACCCGTTAGAATTTGTTTTTGATTTAACGTTTCTGTGAAACTCGAGAATAAGGTATTATTTTCATTGTTAGCAATCCTTAATACTTTCACAAGATTGGCTTCTGTTCCTTCTCCTATCAAACGTAATCTCTAAATATATGCATTGCAAATGTGCTCAAATCCGTATTCATGTGAAGTAACATAGTATTATTCCTTTTTTCTTGCTCGATTCTGAAACTATTAAATAAAATAAAAAAGTATGACCACAGCGACATTAATGTCGTTGTTCTACGATCTTCCATAGAGAGCCGGTGGCGAGTGCTTCAAACTAGAACCCATAGCTATTGGTAGAGCACATCCAATATAGTTAAAATACAAATTTAAATAACAATTATTAAGAAAATATGGCGCCGTCTCTTTGAAACTCAATTTATAAGCAAATGTTAAAACTTAAAAAAATTACAGATAAAGCCATTGAAAACAGGAAGAATGAAAAAATGTTTTGTTGACATCAATTCGATTTTTTTAAAACATAAGCATTTTCCTTTTAAAGCAATTTTATTCCTTTATCTGGACCCATTTTGTTAATATTTGCTTATTTTAATTTTAAAGATTTATTAACGAGCAATTAAGTAACAAACAAGAACACTCTGACATTTGTAATTATAAACATTATCAATGATTAGAAATGTCTTATTGTATACGCAAAGATTTGTAGGATAAATAAATGTTTTATTCCTAGATTATTTATTGTCCCAGGTTGTGATTAATAGCTTAGATACAAAGCCAGATCAAAACCTTTAACCTATGCAGTACTTTTATAGTTCGCATTTACTTAATTAGAAAAAAAAATAATGATTATTCCAAAGGCATTGTACTTTTTCCTAACAAAACTCGACCACGCCGCTTTTGTCTCGACAAAGTCGAATAATGATCATCACATGACAAAGTTCTATGTTATCGAATGCCCGCCAAAACAAAATAGAAATAAAGTCTCTGCAAATGGAAATATTAGAACCTGGTAAATGTTGCCTGATACGAGGAGCAGCATCCGGCGCAAAAGCTGGCGTTCAACGACAAATTGCGCCGCGGGAAAGAAAAGCTTTATTTTGTTTCCACGATTTTTTCGCGACGGAAAAAGTCTTTCTTAAATAATGGCCGGAATATTTTTTCACTGTAGTAATTTTTTCTGCTTGATGGCAACGATTGAGGGTATTGTTACAAGCTTTTATGTTTTTACTCCATTCTGATGACAACTGGCTATTACGAAATTTTCATAGGTAAAGGTTACTTGTGAGAAAAAGAAAAACTTATTCCATATTCAGTAACTTGTTTCAACTTGTATTGAAAGTATTTAGTCGGATATTTATTTTTATCATAAAAAAATTTTTGCTTTCTAAAATTTCTTCTTTGCTTTTTTGTGAAAGAAATATTTTCATTTACATTCTTGTTTAATTAAACGAAAGCTTTAAATTAATGTTGTTAATTAAAATTAACGAAATTTGTCTTTATATCCAGCCACATATAGATTCGATTTGTTTTAATTGCTGATCATGTTTACACGAAAAGCGAGAAGCAAGCGAAGTACTCATATATATATATATATATATATATATATACACACATACATATATATATATATATACACACATACATATATATATATATACACACATACATATATATATATATATATACAAATATACATTAAAAGATTATTAGAATTGGAAGTAACTAGTAAATTCAACGCACGATAATTCATCTTTACGGAAAACTTAGGGCTTAATAATAGGATATTCAAATTCTGACCGTATGAGCAACCAAGAAGATACAAATTCATATCAGCAAGGAAGTGATTGAAGCCAAGAAAGTTACTTAAATAATTCAAAGTTCAATAAAATCTATATTACTGATTCAAAACTAGTCCTCATAGCAGCTCCTTTAACTGTTCGGAATGGATACGACACTAGAGACCTTTATTTTCCTTGAGACTAAAAGACCTCTTTAAACAGCTACTATAGAGTCTAAGGTAAATCAGTATTCGATATTTGAATAACAGTAACTGTTAACCTTTAGTAGCATTAATAACTTATTAAACAGAACGAGGTTAAAAAGTCAATTTTATTTGATACTGAAAAAATTGTTATTCAAAACTCGGTATAATGTTTTTTGCGACTTATTTTTGCATTTTATGTGCTTATTTTTTGGATATTTTATTATTTCAAAAAATTTCTCTCTTATGTGACAAAAACACTCGAAAGTTTAAAGCCATAATTATATAGGCCACGTTTCTGCTTTTTTATTAATCGATAAATATAACAGAAGATACCTCGTGCAAATATTGACTTCAGTAACTTGTACTCATAATTTCTTGTAAGAAGGTATGAGACTATTTGTTATAAAGTTATTGAAAATTCTCAACTTACTAGACTTTTTAGCTCCTAAATAAAGCGTAAAGCACAATAAGTTTAAATTGGATTAAACGGTGACAGAAATAAATAAACGCAAAGCCGAAATTCCGTAGACAAACCCCAGATGATGTTGTTTGTCTACAAAATCGGTGCTGGCTTTAGCACAGTCTTAGTTAAACCAACTCGCACAGCAATCTTTGGAGGTATCTGCAGTTTTGTAAATATTGATTTTAGATTATTACGGACGACCGTGAAAGTTGTGATTTCTTAATGTTATTTCAATTGCTTAGGTTTTACTAATATTTCCCAAAATTAATGTATATTTTTTCTCCAACAAAATCCCTTTAAAATTACTGTCACATTAAAAGTTTTTATCCTATTCTCATTATATAAAACTATTGCAATTATTTTTCTATTCTATAAAGATAAAACCGGAAAATAAATTTAACACATAAATATATTAATTTCAGGACAGCGAATTAATTCCATCTATGAATATAGCGATATACTTGTTTTAATGGTTATAATATAATAAAAAAATGCGAGAAAAAGTAAAAGTAAAACTAGCTTCCATTTGGGAAGATAATGAAGAGTTAAGTTAAACAAAGAAAGTAAATATAGAAAAATAAACTTTACGAACAATGTCATTTTGATGAAATTGAATTTTAAATGGAAAATGCAGTAAAAGGAATAACTTTCACATATTTTTATTCAATGGACAAAAGTAAAAAACAAAAGAAATTAATACATTCAAAGTCAATCGAAGGTTAATAATTTTTAACTGACTTCAAAGAATGAGAAGCTTCTCAATTCGTCGAAATCTTTTTTTTTATGTATGTTCAGCGATGATTCTTTACCGAGTGGAGCGGTTTGGATGATTCTATTTTTATTTGAGAGAGGGTATTAAAGGGGGGGGGGAGGGGGTCCCATGTAAATATGATGATGATCTAATGATGAGGTCCGGCAATGAACCTTAAAAAATGACAGTAGATCAGCTATAATTCAAGATATTTGTTACGAGTATTTGTCATTTTGCAAAATAACTACATCACTTACTAGATCAGGGTCTGATGGTAAGTTCTAGGGATAAACAATGAATCCTTAACGCATGTTAGTAATTAGTGTTAAAGATATTCGCTACTAGTAGCTGTTATTTTTTGGAATTAATTGAATTCCTTAATTAATGGAAGTCTGTAAACGTGATTCAAGATATTTGCTACTGGTAGTTGTTACTTTGTAAAATAATTACACCTTTGAATATGTCAGAGTATGATGATGTATTCTGGAGATGAACAATGGAACTCCTTATCGGATGGTAGTAAATGAACCGTAATTCAAAATATTTACGACTGGTAGTTGTTACTTTACAAAATCTGATATTGTGTTTTGGATATGGAGAATGGAACTCCTAATTATTGAAGGTTTTTACTTTTGTTTCGTTTCTGTGTATTGTTTATAACCATTGTTAGACAAAGAGTAAGTACCTATTTTGAGTTAATTAATTTTTACTTTTTAGTACGTACTTTTTTGAAGTCGGTTTTTTAAAAGATATTTTATCGTGAATATACTAAATATTTAGAAGCATGAACTTTTCTTAAAGTTCTTTTACTCAAATTTTTGTTTTTCCATACATTAACTGAATTTGCTTAGTGTGTAATTGATCAATTTAATATTTTTCTTATATATGCCCTGCGACTAATATTTTTGTAAGGACCGATATACATGCAGTATATAATTTTACGTACAAATAATTTCAAATATTTTGCTTTGAGGTGCATTCTACTAATATTATATATATATATATATATATATATATATATATATATATATATATATGCATATATGCATATGTATATCACGAGTCAAAATAACGAAGAAAATAAAATCTCCGTAATATTAGGCGAACTTGACTCTCAAAATTTATTTTCAACGCCGAACAAATAGACAGTAATTAATATAAATATATTGGTTCTTATGTTTTCGGAACAATGCCTACTGCTTATATTGTAAATACGAATGTCGGAGTGAGTTAATGGGGCAGGGGTGAAGAGGCACAATATTTACAAGTCTAGGGAGCCCTTGCGGGGCACCTAATATATTGCAAGTGTCGAGGAGAAGCGCTGTGTTGAGGCAGCGTTCGATTTTTTAAACCAATATTTGCTTATCTGCGAATCTTGATACGTAAAGGAAAATATCTAAAGATTGTAATTAGTTATGCAGTTCAAAAATTACAATTAAAAATATTGTCATAAAATTGACATTGCCATTATATTGGAAACAGCCGGCTGTGCATTCTTTTGAAAGTATTACTCTACGTTGTGTGAAGAAATTGTGTGTTTAAAAATTAATAAATTTTAAAGGTGTAAATATTTCATGATGATTTAACAGTAAAAATTTACGACACATCAAGTTAAAAAGATCATAAGTGATTTATTTCAATTAATTTGTAAACATTTATAAGTTTTCATCTTTTTACATATTTATCGTATCTACGAAAATTTTTCCACCGTATTCTATTTATATTCTATTTACAAAGCGTGAGTGCAGCGTATTGTTATCTCTTAGCCTACTGCGACCGAGATATACTAATAACATTAGTTCACCTGCTTATTTTTGTGAGCACTTCATATAACGTACCCGAAGTGGAGGTATTTTTCTATAACGTCGTATTGCATGATGAACATTTTTATTAACTTCCAAAATCAGACTAATTTCATATGTTTATACGAATGAAATATTTTATTTTATTTCACCTTTACTCTGGTTATTACGAACTTGATATGTAAAGTATTTACTAATATCAAAAAATTAAAGATTAGTTTATTTTTCAGTTTGCATGTAAATTTTCAAGGGAAGGTATGAATCATTACCAAAAATTATGTGTTTAATTTATGTTTTGAAGTAACACGTAAATTATTATTTCACTAGCAAAAATTACTCGTACCTGCCACGAAAGTTCATTTGGATGTTTACACCTAAATAGATAGACTGATTTCTTTGAAATTTATATAGGCACAGCTCTTGATTCGCATTAACATACTATATTAATACAAAACCAATCCAAAAAACTAAAAGTTATGTTGCCCAGTCCGAAACGAACTGAACAGGTGCAGGCCATTAAAAAAATATAAAGTAAGTTGTCTTTAATTAATAACAATAATTTATTTTAAAATCTAGCTAATCTGTCATTCGAACACAAAATGGCGGTGTCGTGTTTCATTTCACATGTTTGTATACTTAACGTTTTTGTTAGTAGTGGTTGTGTTTTGTTATTTTATTTTATAAAAAGCACTTTCGTGAATAAAATATGGACACGGTGAACTTCTCAACCATCTTCAAACAGTTACTTTTACTTACCATCGGGTTTCAAAAAATGTGATCAACATCAATAGTAAGTACACAACATAACAATTTCAAAACTATATTTTTTGAGAAATTACATTTCTATGGTAGGACCTTCTATCTAATGGTACCATTGGGATGGTAAAATAATTCCTTCTCTACCTCCACACAAACTAACATTTCTTATAAATTAAAAAATATAATAATTTAGTTCCAAATTTAGTGCAATGAAGTGACGAATAAAATAATAAAAAAATATTTATTCATTCCACACATTCCATGTTTGGAATTCCGGTGCTTTTAAGTCAATTAAAATGTAATAACGTGATTTTAGACTGAAGTGAGGACCGCCGTGGGATGTCGGACACAGGAACTATTGTATATATACATTTTTTAGAATATAGTATTATTTAAGCATTTTTAAGAATATGAAGATTTACTAAGACGTAAATCTTGGCCAAAGATTGATATTTAACGAATTTTTAAAGTCTGAATCACCGCCATATTAGACCAATTTTATTGATTTTCGCACTCAATTTTTAAGTTTTGGTGGTTTTACGTAGCTTGTATAATTTCATATATATATATATATATATATATATATATATATATATATACATAAATATTCATTTGTGTTTATAAAGGATACAGCCTTAGATGTGGTGCAGGACAGATAAAATTATGTTTAAATTAAAAAGGTCGAAATCTTTGTAATGGGTGCATTTCTGCGAAATCATTCTACTATTTTTACAACTACATTAGAGTACACATACTGATTTAAAACAATACTTAATAAATTTAGTTTTAAAACTTGCCCATCACATGAAGACGAGTAAAAATATCTTCACAGGGAAATAAAAGAATTAGATTATTTTATCTTTATGTTTTTAGTACGTTGTATATATGTGATTGCTCTTTTCATTTATTGTTGTAGTCCGATTGTTATTATAATCTTCCCGAAAGGAAAATTAATGGCGCTCAAATTAATTACCAGTGCAGCAGCAGCTTGGAAGCAGCTACTTTGATGTATAACTTAATTTCATACAATAATTTTGGGTGAAATTAAACTCGATTTTATTTATAATTAAGTATATAAAGTTAGAAAAACGATAAAGATATATTCAAGTAACTTTTATTATTATTCACATTTGGCATAGAAATAACCTATTAGCGAAAAGTTAATAACAATTCGAAAATATTTGCGGTTCTTGTCGAAGATTCTATTCGATGAACACTAAAACGATTTATATTGAAGGTACTGCTGCTTTGCACGAAAGTATACGTTAAATCGTATGCAATACATACTGTCTGTCAAAATACATACTGTCTGTCTAAGGTGGTATTGTGTTTTGATAGTTTGTGTATATAAAGTAATATAGTTTTTGTACATAATATTATTCCTATAATTGTTCTGTTTTTTTTTATTGTTCTGATAATTTGTTTCAATAATTTTTTCTTAATATAATGATAAAAAGGTGCAACCATTATTGTAACGAACTAGATAAGATACACAAAAAGGCGTAGAAATAGTAACAATACTATTTATATTCATTAGAGATACGGCTGCCCATATAAAAAATAACAGGGACTAATAAGTGCAATATGATATGAGTGAAACATAATTATAGGAAAAGATGAATGACAGATGTGTTATAATATTGTGAAAGACATTTATTGCCACAAAGTTTCTTGATGCCATAGTTGAAACTATATTCATGGAGAATTCCGTACGTTAAATATAATTTATTCCGTAACTTAATACTTTATTAAGAAGAGATAAATTTTAATTTTTAAGGTCGGCTTTTATTTCACTGACATTGACACTTCGTCAGTAAATTTCTTTAAAATAACTTCAAAATACACCTTAAATTAAGAAAAGAAATCAAGAAATAATATAAAATAATGGCTTGAAATATGACTTTTATTTAAGGAACAGTGAAACAATGTTGAATCTCCTCGTGATAAGATAATATTCATTCACTCATCTATTACCTTTTGTTCCACGATGATAAAGAAAAGTTAAGTTCTGCCATATTTCACAAAATTTAAATGAAATTTGTTTAAAAATTATTTTTCAATATTTGTTAAAGATTTAGGGATTTATTTCTCTGTATGAACATACACATGAATTCAAATGCAGTAATTAAGGGAACACTTTTATATTACCTATTATATTTTATAACAGCTTATTTACAGGCAATAAAATCAGCAATTATAGAATGCCATTGATTTACATTTTACTGGTTGATCATCATACTAGTAGCATTAAAAGCTAAACTATTAATTGACTGCCATAATTTTATGACTTAATATTTTATTCGCGTTACATATCCATTCATTCGTCTGTCTCAGCATCAAAATTTATATAGTTCCCAGACTTCTATGTATGAAACCTTGCCAATAAATTATTGAAACAAGATCACGTTTTAATAGTTGCAAAATACAAAACTTCGTTCAATGTGCAGTATATTTATAGAAGTCAACTGGAGACGATACCACATTGAATAGAATGTTACTGTGTTGGCCCTTCGCAATAGTATTAGGTTCAATTTTTTTTATTTTTAAGCTTCGTTCGAGGGGATTTGAAATTTAAAGTTAAGACCAATATGCTTTTCTCCATTACTAGATGAGTTAAACAATTGTGAGTTAAAAAAAAAGTTACAATGATGAGTTAAAAAAATGTGGAAAAGTTCTAAGTACTCGCATATGAGTAGAACTTTCTATGGAAATTATTTCGATTAACTGGCTGGCAACTTCAATAGATTCGCCTTAACTATGGAACCTTGTTTTACGCGTGAGCTGACGCGCACTTGATCACTTTTTTACAATTTCCTGTTGTTATCAGGTAAGTACTTTTCTTATGATTTTCATTAGTTATTTATAAATATTATTTAGTCAAAACGTTCGGTTTAGTATTTTGAAATTTGCACTGCATTTTCCATCTATAAATTTTAGTCACTATCCTGAATTATATGTTTTTACGTTACCTCATCGAAATATATCAGCGTATATCGGATGCATAATTTATATCTCTACGTTAAATAGTGTGAAAATCGTAAGGTTGCGAAGGCAATAAAATTAACCATAAAGGTTCGGTTTTTGCTACGAAACTGAACGGGTATTATTTATTGTGTTGCTTTGTATCCGGATACAAAACTTTTGTAGGGTATCGCGTCTTAAATGTACCTACAGAATTTTTAAAGAATACTGTTAAGTAATCGAAACATATATTTTCAATACTATAGGCCGTGTGGAATATCTTTCATAATATTCTTTCTATATTTATGTATTTAGATACGTATGTTCATGCGTATTATATCAATGATTACATGAATATACTTTTAGCTCGCTTTTTTTCGTTTATATAAACAGATCACATTATGGAAAACATAATAAGCAAATTTATATTCACACACATGTATAATAGTCTGTATGCTAACAAGTTAGAATAAGGTTGTTTTGGGTTATTGCCGGAAACAATTTTTATGTTAAACCCATCCTTTTTCCCTTTGCATCTCAAGAAAAGCTGTGAAACGATCTTCGAAATGTATATTTTCCGTACAGATGATTTCTAGCTCCTGTATTTACCCATTGTGATCTACACCTCGATTTATATAAAAGCGAAAGTCTGAAAATTGCGCTGAAAACAAAGATATCCTAAAATAATAATTTTATTGACCAGTCATTTTTGTTTGGAAACGCTGATGCTCTAAATTGATTAACTATTATGTATGTATGTGTGTGTACGTGTATATGTATATTTAATTATATATCGCAGGCCCATAATATGACACGGCATATCGCTATGCGCATGGACGCATACTGTAAAACGACGTTCTATTCACGAAATTGGTCATTGTATTAAAATACTCGTAGCTCATGTGATTTTTACATATGTATAAAAACACAAAAAGTATTTTTTTTTCATTTAAATCAAAAATGTAAACTCTGGTTAATTTTATAATAGTAAGTCGTTTCTAAATATATTATATAATAGATTTTGTCATTGGCTGGCCCCATAACGACGAAGCTGGTAAATTTTATGTTGGTATTGAGTTTCAAGAACATTGGCACCTTCCTTATATTGTATCCGTCGAAAACTTATCATCATTGCCTAGCCATCATGACTCTTAAACAGCTCTGTTGATTGTTTCCTTATTTATGACCTAATAATGTGAAGAAATGTCCAAAAATATTGTGTACAATACAATTTGTTTTCATCTGTACTTTTATCAGCAAATATAACTATAATTTAAAAGAAAACAAAGTGAATATTTAACTCTCATATTTCTTAATAATACTTGATATTATCTAGAAATAAAATAAAAGTTACGGCCTTTCCAAGTACACTGTGAACATTTATAATACGGGAGACTAATGTTTGGATGAGGTGAAGAGAGTATATATATGACAAGTTGTGCTATGAACAAATTTAAAAAAATATGGAGGAACCGAAACATTTGTAAAGCCACTAAGAACTCGGCTCGTTCGAACTCTTATGTTCCTCATATTTATCTGCGCCACAGAGACATGGACACTACGAATACTTAAGAAAAATAAAATAGACGCTCTGGAAATGTGGCGCGGGAGAAAAATGCTTGGGGTATCATGGACTGAGTTCCGCTCGAACGTTTTTATACTTCAGGAACCCGGTATCAAGCAGCGTTTATCAACACTTGTTCATACACGGATTCTAAAATTTTTTGGTCACGTTATGTGTGTCAATAGTATCTCCATAGAGCGCATTGTTGTACGGAGATGAGTAGAAGGCACTAGACCACGTGAAAGGTGGTCAATACGGTAGACAGACCAGATCAATCTGCTGTTGGTCTGTATGAGTGCAATAGGGCGACGACAAATAGGAAGATATGGAAAGGCATCGTGGAGCGAGTACCAATGGTCACTCATAATAATACTACATGACTACTCTGTCAAGGGTGAACCGACGGAGAAGAAAGATTGTTTATCTTTCTTCTCCGTCGTTTCAAGACAAATTCAGAACAAATTAAAAATAAAGAGAGAATAAACAATTCTCATTGATAAAACCATAAGTGCCCTTCTCGGTTTTCTATTGTTTATTAAATAAAAAATTATAAGAAAATGTTCAAATAAAAAAAATTAAGAACAACAGGGAGCAGAAAAGAGGCAAGAAGATCCGCACAAAACGACAGCGAAAAATTATCGCCGAGCATGAAAAGAGTAGTTTTTGTAGATATTTATTAATGAAATTTAAACGATTTGACAAATCATTTTTAAAATCAATAACATTCCATTCCGATAGTTAATCGTTCGATTGAAATTTATTATATCAATCCAAAATTGCGACATATGCTGTCGCAATTCTGGACTGACATACCAACGGACGGGATGCACGTCATTGGGAAAGTCACGTTTATATGATTTCAAATATTTGACAATATTAACAAATTATATAATTTTTAGAAAAAAGTTTCTTCTTTTCCAAAATCAATATTAAAAGTTTATTTCTTATAGTACTATATGAGTCACAATTACTTCTTTTATTCAATATAGACAGATAAAGTTATGTAATTAGCAAACCGGAAAACATAAGCTTTCAAACTGAAACTAAATAACTACTATCAAAATAAATCGAATTAGAGACTGACAGCTCCAAACTCCTTAATAGAAAACTGAACCGCTATAACTAATCACATCACGAATATGATCATAATACTAAAGAGGTTAAATATTCAAAGTTTAAAAATCAAATGGACACTGTATTAAAATTGCTTAATATAACTTTACGATAGTTTCATTTCTTTACACGGAATCAAACGATTCGTCCGTCCCAATTAATGATTTACTAGGATAATTGGTATGTACTGAGAATTTAAACGATACAAAACGTATACGTTTTTTGTCGTGAAAGTATTATATAAATAAACTCAAATTAAATTTTTGTGGGCTGCGTCTGGATAGAAACTCCAATAAATTAAGCGGGTGGAAAAACATTTCTGTGAAACGCCTTGACGATCACTAACAAAACTAATAACAAGGAAACTTTCATCTACTCTACGTTAAACAAGAATCGAAAATAGGACAAGAAGCAATCATTAAATTTAACTAAACACCTAATTAATAATTAGCGTATTCGTAATCGATCGCCACATACCCTTTTATATTTCGGAATCATATTAAAAAAAATCTATCAGCATTCCAGTAATAAAATAATTTCACTTGGGACAAAAAAATTCTACAAGTTTGTTTAAATGATTAGCAATGACAATTTGCTGAGAAAAACAACCGTGACATACAGGCACAATTGCATCAAAATATCACAATTTTAGTAGGAAATTCAAACAGGTTTAATATTAGGTAATATCTAAGATAAGTGTTTAAGCAATGGAATTAAAAATCAAATATGCGATAAGCATACCGCGTCAACGAGAGTGAATTTCTTTTCTGTTAGTATTTTTTTTAATACCACGCCTATGATAGAAAGGCGACTTTTACAACAATAAAAACCAACGCCATGCTTTACTATTGGCATTATGCAGTCTGGACTTATCAAATTTAACTTTTTATTTTAAAGATATTTTTTTATCTTTAAGTATTTTTATGTTAAATCAAGATGTAGTTCTAAAACACTAAACAAAAATAAATATTCCTAACCATTGTTTAATTATGGTTTAATACTAAGGGATAAAGCGAATGTCACATATTTTTTCAATGAGTCAATTGCAAGGGTATCGTCGCCGCCGACTAAACCGCACTTATGTGTTGGAATACATCACAAACTCGTGCATTAATATTCTCCTCCGATTTATTTCTGATGCGGTCTGTTAGTCAATATTATTATTATCTAATAATAACTAGAGGTCTTGATAATTTTTGGGTTATTCTTGTTTACAATTTTATATTTGGGATATAGCTACAAGCGCTATTTATATTTGAAAGTTTATTGCCGGTAGTCAATATGGATGTATTCTATGAGAGGATATATTATGGTTTTTTTTTCAATATGAGTTTTTATAAAGTATTCTGACACTTGCAAGCTTTGTTGTTTTTTTTGTGATAATATTATATGTATTTTTTTTAAAGTTAGCTAACTGTTATATGTTTTTCATTCTCTTTTAGGGTTATATAGCCAAACTAAGAACAATCAAGGTTTCAACATGTCCATCTGTCTGCCATGCAAACAGAGTCACAGTTATTAAAATTGCTATAGTTATACATACTTATAACGCTTAAAAAGTTAGTAAGTATTACCATTTAAAACAGTTTTTAGAGTACTTCCACTACTTGTAAAATGAAAGTAATTTTATATTCCTATACTCCATAGGTCCTCAGAAATATTGATGATATGTAGTGAATACTTTTTTAATATAGAGATCCGTTTACGAAATATTAAAATTTAAAGCAGTAATTTTTCTTACAGATTTATGATATGGAGTTGGGTCAGTAAAAAGTTCACGGAAACTCCATGCAAGTGACTTAAATCAACTGCTAAAATAACTTTATATTTTAAAACATACATTTATTATGTCTGTGAAAGACATATTAGGCAATTTATTTATATATTTACATATTGATAAATAACATTATTTAAATATGTATCATATCTTAAAACTTTTGAAGTATGTAGCAGCGATATATTTAAGTTGCTAAAAGTTATTTTTGGTAAAAAATGTAATATAAATACTATTTACCCTTAAATGTTTTATTAGTCAATGGTCATAAGTGCCTATTTGCAATTATTTTTAATGAGCCTACATTAATGGTTGACCATCTCTAATACTTTTGAAGTAAAAACTACTTTTGACTCATTGTATAATGCAAAGTTAAAGGAAATATTCGGGATTTTGCGAATATGCGCTTCAAGTATATTCGGCGCTAAGCTTTTATTTCGTCACTTTGCGCATGGAATTATTAGCGTAGTGATAAACGTAAGGAGTTATTAGCGTAGTGATATGCTCAGTGCGTGAGAGATGGAGAGTCAGTATATAAATGTGGAATTTATATACTGCTTACGTTTATTATGAAGAGGTATATATTCTTTCTAGATAATTATATTTATTTATTAGGTGGAGTATTTTGTACACTTTCATAATGCAAAACTTTCATAAGTAAATTGAACATAAATGTATGAATTAGTATATAATATTCATTACGATATGTTTTGATGTGAATGTGTAATACACATTCAAGTGAACATATTATATCCACACGCTTTATTTTGATTTGTTCACTCTTGTGAATTAGTTCTCCGTGAATACATAGATAGTACACGACTACAATTAATTGTTTATTATTTTTATTTTCAAAATTTCCGACTTACACAGTACAGTTACATAGTCTACCAAAGTTTTCATTTCTGCAGAGTGGTCTCAAGCACGCTTACTTTTTAAAATATTTCAGCAGATTATCACGCTTCCTTTATAAACCTTTTTATATCGAAATTTTATTATTGCCTATTACACAAATACAAAGTTTCAAGTTCTTAGCCCTGAATGGAAAATATCATGATTACATAAATTGAAGAAAATATTTCTATAAAAGTTTCAACGTTTTACAAATATGTAGATATATATATATATATATATATATATATATATATATATATATATATATATATATATATATATATATATATATATATATATATTTATATTAATATATATGTATGCATATATATTATATTTAAATACAATCTAAAGGAACAAAAATGAGAGTGGATCATTGTATGGAACTTTCGATATAATTGAAGATAGAAACTTGAAAATATGTGTTCAAAGTTCCAGTGAGAAACACGTTTGTTTCAGCGTTTCAGAAAAATCGCTAATCGTGTAATTATTACGGAAAAAATCAAACAGAACCAAGTGTCATTATGATTATTTTTTGCTTTACCAAAGCCAAGACTGCAGGTGCTTAGATTTAAAAAAATTGTTTTCCCTTTTTCCTGCTGATACTTAAATATTTTCCAAATTTATTGGTAAAAAGAGGCCCGTGGAATCCTCATGGATACGAAGGGGGGGGGGGGGTGTTAAGTTGTTGTTACTACAAATGAAACTTTTTGTTGATTTATGGGATCCTTTTTAAAAACCAATCGTTAATTTAATTTTTAATACACTAAAATAATAATATGATCTTTAATGTATGTGAATATGTTCTTTAGAGAAAATTGTGTGCACAAAAAGTTTAATTTTGATTTAAAGTTGAGAAGCGAGTTCGTATGTTTCTTAATAATTATTTGCAAACTGTGAAATAAATCCGATTTCGAACTAAAAAGTTTTGTTTCTCAAATAAATATTTTTTTAACTCCATGCTAATTTTCCATATTCTAAGCTCCAATATACCAAAAATAAATACAGCTTCCTTATTCTGTTTGAGATATAGAACCCCGAAAACAATGAAATATACCAGAGAGTCAATACCTTGATAAATTTCATTAAACAATATATTTGAACAAGCTATAGGAAAAATACAAAAAATAATTCCTAAAATAGTTTCGATTTCACCGAGATGTGACCGTTAAAGGAGTGAGAAAATATTTATGTGTGGTAAAAATTTTAAAGACAAATTTATTTCAAGAAATACTCTATTGTCAATGATACCAGAGCATTATAAGAACAGAATTGCCTGACAACTAATCATCTTATCGATTTGGCGGATAATAGGTAGGCGATATAAATGGATAAGTCACATACGTAAAATTTAACGTCAAGGAAACTATAACTACTTAATTTAGCGACCGAAAAATATATAATTTTTTTCCTGCATACCGATACCGTACTCGATACCATTATCTCGATGAGAAAGAAGGGATGGTTATCAAAATATAATTTCAACCAAAATTGCGTTTT
The DNA here is from genome assembly GCA_039881145.1 of Druceiella hillmani. NCBI lineage: Eukaryota > Metazoa > Arthropoda > Insecta > Lepidoptera > Hepialidae > Druceiella > Druceiella hillmani. Next base: position 49,498 of record JAYKKI010000147.1, on the reverse strand, counting down.
AGCAAAGTTAATACAATAATGTTTTGTTAGTTAAGGTTACGACCATCGCGCCGAATTCGCGTGGGAGTATATTAATCGTGGCTCTTGAATTGAGATTTAAGAATACGTGGGCTGTGGTAACTTTCAAGAGTTTCTCTTGCCTGCTTTAATCTGCCCACCTTAATTCTAAATGTAGACATCTAAATTCAGCAAACTTTCTTTATCGAAGGGGAAATTACTTTCATATCACTTAACAACAATGTTACAATAAAAAAAATTAATTTTTTTCTAACTACAACCATGACATTTTTTGAAAATAACTAAATAAAATAATTAATATCCTATTTTACTTAACGTTATATTATTTTAAGGCACTATTGTTTGCATTGTTATTATTTTTCAGGTTCCGTTGTCAAATAACGAAAAACGAAGCACTTTTAACTCGTCGAATATGTCCGTCTGTATATCATAGTATAGTACTCTATCTCAATATAAGTGTGATCTTAATAATATTTACACTATTTGATTAATTACGCCGATGTATATAAATAAATTGGAGATTTTTTTATAGACAAACAGGCATGAAAAATGTTTTTTCACGGACTGTATTAAGCTGAACGAAAGCTGGAAAAGGTCTCTCAAAACCAAATTCAAAATTGTATATGCATTTTTTCCTTACGATAGATTTCTTGCAAGAGATTTGTTGTCTCCGAAATCTTAAGTATAAATATTTTAGTATGCACGTGAAAAATCGGAAAAACATCGCTACAGAAATATTTAATAAATACTTTATAGAAAAAATTGTTTAACTCTGTCGGTTAACGTGTACTAATAATAAATCAAAGAAATATAAACAATTTAGTTTTTATGCCTAGGAAATTCATGCTATGCGATATATTTTTGTAATGAAAAAAAATTACTATTTGCATATCTTAATAAAAATAGTAAGTTCCCTCAATTATTAAAACGTTTATACGTCCTTAAGTGGCTATGGAATCCTTATAGTGTTAGTTCCACTCTTATATAAAATATATATTTTTTTATTTGTTAATTCCAAATAGTCCGAGGCCCTGAACTTATGTAAAACGATTTTTCAATAAATATATGATTAGGATTAGTATTTTATGCGAAAATAAAATGTCGACTTCAGTAATAGTTAACATAGTTTATCCGTTAAAATACCTATATTCCATGACGGTTTATAATTATTTCAAGATGCGTTTTTACGCAGATTCTGTTCCTGGTTGTATTCCAATTTTTTATATTATAAATGTTTTATCATTCGAAATGAAAGAAACGGAATATTAAGATTAGCAACAAAAAATAATAAAATTGAGAAACAAAAATAAGAAAATGCAAGGTGAATTGATAACTTGAACGAAACAGAAAGACAAAAGTAGCAGGTCGTTCAATTATAATAAGTTCTTATAACAGTACAGGACATTATTACATTATTTTTAAGTAACCCATCCTTCTTACCTAAAGTTATTGTTATGAGAAGGGCGAGTACGGGAAATGATTATATTATTTTTAAGTAACCTATCCTTCTTAAGTAAAGTTTCAACAACATTTTTTTCTTTTCTGATGTTTCTCCGGTAGTTAGAAGCAGCAGTTTTTTGTTAGATGACTAGCTTTACAACAATTTAGTGAAGGAGGGTCTCATACGTATATGTGATGATAGGATAAGAAATGTTTTTTCTCTAATAATGCATTTAGACTATCGTTAAAAATTTGCTACATGGTCTATCTCAAAAACTATATTAAAAAAATCTCAAATTCTACTCTGATGGATCATGTTTAAACAACCAATGTTAAATATTCCTAAATTTAATGTATTAAAAAGTAAGAGTAATAAAATCCAGGTATTTTTAAGGAATTTAAGTTATTTTAAGCGTATAAGAAACATGCTAGACAATATATTTCTTTAGTAATAATGGTATTTGTATTGGTAACTATTTTAATAAAAATATTATGTGGTCTTAAATGTTCGAAAATATGTGTATACAAAATTGTCGTAATACGAGTTCTATTTATAATTAACAGGTTTATTTCATTTCCTTTTGAAATCACCGTCTTTCACCGTACTTTTTAAGAAAATTTTGAAAATGTATTGATATTTGTAATAAAATAATTAATTTAATATTTTTACGCGTAGAATTGTTATATGCCGTTTATTAATAAGTGGGCTGGTAATAAAATATTATTAAATATTACCAATACTGAAATATTTCTAAATATATAATTTAGTAACCAATTAAATAAATTAAGAACACGTCCTACTTTGCTATAATATTTTCTTTTTATGTAAGATCGCCCATTTCTATTATTCCTCGGATAATTAAAAGGAAATATTCTTAATAATTATCGAATTTTAGTTCAGTTTTATCTAACAATATTCAATCGTAACCACAGAAATTTTTTTTGTTAGCATGAGAAGAAAAATGTAGAAAAATATTTTCTCAAAATATATACTTTCATGATAATGTTGTATCATTCTCGTGCCTTCCTGCTTAATTATTTTTTATTCATGTTTAGTAGAATATCACTTGTACTCGTGTAATTGCTTAGTCAAGTAAAGTATTGTTTTAATCAAATATTAATAAGACCTATAAAAAATGTTTCCTCTGTGTCAAGCATATTTATTTAAAGTAGTATTAACAAATTAAGCAAAATATTTTTACGCATAAAAAGATAAGTACTGGGATCATAATTAATATGTGAGATTAACATTTCGTTTCATTAATGAAATTAAATCTCATATTGTGATTTTAGATTTCCCGATATTATTTATTTGCATGAACTAAGCATTTATGGAACTAAATCTCCAAATAAGAATCCGTTTATACGAATAACCAAATTTTGAAAGAAATAAAAATCCATGTAGTTTAGCTTTTCCAGGAATACTAACTATAAACTGTGCAATTGTGCGACATTCAAAAATTATAAATAAAATAAGAAAAACTATATTTAAACAAATAATCCCTTACAACGTTTGTTTCGACCGCTGGAAAATGACGATTTCTGGCTACATTAGAATTGCTCACTCGTTGACCCCTTTTACTATCACCCGTGGCGCTGTGGTCCATCTCTCTCTCTGGTGTCCATGCAAATGAGTCGTAATAGTAGCATGTATTCTTTTCTTTGTGATTTTAACGTGACAAAACGAGCAACGTCCGACGAATGAGCAACGAAGTACGCTAACACTTCGTAAATCGCTAACTACCATTACAATTGACGAGAGTTCAAACCAAAATAAATACAATTTTGTACTTCTTTCTTTAGGATTGATTTTAATATATTAATATACCTTTGCCGAAATTACCATTATTAAAGAAGTAGTTAGGTACCCACATATTTTTTTAACTGAATAAGTGAACATCCTCACTTTTTTTATAGATCTTTTTTTCTCCCTCTCTTTTCCTTTTGTTTCTTTCAAATCGTACAATTTCAATTCATTGTGTTTTATAATATGCTGATGTTATTTTAGGTACGTATTTTTCGACGTACGTACGAGCCAGTAGCCCACTTTTCGTCAGGAAAAATGAGAACGTCACAATTCCTTCTTGCCTTCTCTCTCTTTCTCTCTCTCTATGCTGTGTAAACACTGTTTACATTCCAAATCGAATTTTTCTCTGGCTATAGAAAGTACCTTGCAACTTTGATGATCATCAGTATTTCAGTGTGTGAATTTAGATATATTGACCCCTAAATTTGTATATCAATACCAATTATATGACAATAAGGTGAAAAAAGAAACTTGTTTCATTACTAACACTGCATTACCTTTTCTAATAGCGATTCTCGTCATAATCTTGTTGTTTAAAATATTATCGTGCATAATGACATAAGGAGTCTAACAATATGCTGATTGACTTCTAGAAAAGTACGGTAAGGTAATGCCGCTTTTTGGTTTGACTTGACGGGAGTACGATCGTATTTGAAAGATGTTCTAAATTAATAATATTACTTACTAAATAATCACACTGTGAGTTCCGTGAAAAAATATTAAAAGTATATTTTTTATTTTTTAGTGTATATGTATTTCAACTATATGTTCGTGTAAAATATCATCTCATTTGGTAGTAAACCAAGAGGGCCATGATATTCTAATGTACTATATAAACTTTTCCGTATATTGTGTTAACAAAAATTCTAGATTCAAAGCACACATCGCTGTTGGTACCAAATAATTTCGTTAAAAAAAGCAGTTTTAATCACAATTTGCATTTTTCAACAAAACGAAAACCGTTTTTTTAAAGAAATTCTAGTCTCTATTGATTAATTATTTCACACAAATCATATAATTATTCAATGTATTCAAATTATTAAATATTTTATTGAAATGAGTATGATCATATATATATACATGCAGGAATGTTTTATGGGAGTAAGTCTAATTCAGATGAAACTTACGCATATAAGGAGAGGAAAAGGTAAATAATATTATCATAAGTGATTACAATTTTTTCTTGATCGGATTGGTTCATAACATTATTCTAGGCTTGTCCATACTCTTTACAAGGTTAGTGAAAGATTTGAATTATTTACTGGTATGTGATCACATTTTCTTATTCCATTCGATCGATAATGCGATGTATGCGAAGATAGAAGTGGAATGAAAAGAAAAAGCAATAGCAGAGGATAATGAATGTAGAAAATGAGTTCATTTATAATGTGTATAAATTTTTAGTAATAAACAAAAAAATTATTTTATAAATAAATTTAAATAAATCTAAATAGAAAAAGAAAATTGAAAAAAGGGAAGCGAAAAAACTTTAAAGAAAAAATAAGAAGTAGTATCATTAGAAACCTAAAAATGTTTACCGAATTAAACTAAATACAAATCGAAAGCATGTCAAAACTATAGGCTAACATTACTATACGCAGTTGTTCAATCCTTTTTTTTTCACTTGTTCAAACTCTGAGGCTAAAAATGAGAAAAGATTAAAAAGTTAGTGGCACGAGTAATGATAAAAATGTTTAATTAAGATACACTGAACTTGAATTTTAACCATGTGCTCATTTTGCTCTTAGGAGCAATACGTAATTATATTTGTTAATATTCATTAATTTTGAAGCCATTAAATTAGCATGAGTCAGGAGGTAAAGATATTGTTTTTTATATTGAAATTCGAATAATTACTTCATCCATTAGATAATGGAGCAAAAAATTTAAATATATAATTTTTTAATTATTATTATAACATTTTTTAAACAAATTTTGAATTAAATGAAATAAATTAATTATTTCTAAATAAGGGGAAAAAACTGTACTATGAATATCACATAGTACTTAACCACTGCGGGTCGGATGCATAGGTTACACTAATTGGTAAACTCTATGTCATTGGTTTTTTTTGTAGGGGGACAAAAAATATGTATAATACTATTGGTATCGACACAAAATATAAATTTTACTCTTCAACATTTTTATTTTATGGAATTAAATACGTAAAAAAAACGATGTTCTAAATTGAATCAATTTATTCAAATAAAATAAATATAAAGATACCAATGTTCCATACAAAAATAACTAGTGATTTTTGAAATGAATTACTTGGAGTATATTTTTTGTTATATAGTTTTTTGGATTTTGATTATTTTTTATAACAAATATCAGTCTATTACCTACATACTTTTTAATAATACATGGTGCTAAGTTAACTAATTGGTTTGGCTCTTTTTTTGTTAAACGTGAAAATTTATTTCTGGAAAAATATCGTAACACAAATCCTAAACACAAAATCCTATAAATTCCATGTGTCGCGGTGAATCAATAATTAATATAGTTTTTATTTTACTTGCTTAAGTTATTTTAGTAGGTAATTTTATTATTTCAGCCATTGCTTTGTCTAATTCATTAAATAATTGATGAAACAATATCCTCATTAGCTGCACGTTTCAAGTCGACATGAAAATCTAATATATCAAAAGGATCATTCATTATTATTTTTTAAAAAATTCGCAGAAATAAGATCTTTAGTGTGAGGTAAGTTGAGATGATCTTAAAGGAATAAAATAGCATCTGAAATACTTTACTGGAAATCTGTGTCGCTAAACTGGCTTTCATGATTTGACTCTTAATAATATATATCCAGCTCTTGTGTGGAAATGTTCTTTCTTTCTGTAAGTCGGGTAAATCGACAAGATGTTTAAAAAATATATTTCATCCTCTTTGTTAAGAAAGAAATTTCATAGTATTCAAGCGTATTTATCACAAGCTTAATCACGTGTGATGGATTTAAATAGATGGTTATTTTTTAATGATTGCGTGGATTTTTAAAAGGAGTGATAAAATTTTTCGAGTTAAACAGACAACCTAATCTGTTTGTCATGGTTAAATTTGTAGGACATCCATCAAATGTTACAGATGTTACCCGAATACCGGTTTTTACTACTGAATATATGACCTGCGTTAGGAGGACTTCTAATGCCATCTATTAAGAAATAGCCTAAAGGAAATTTACAGGATCCATTGAACAATACTGAAAGATAAACTGAAGTCTTTAGGTTTTATTATGACCATCTGAATACAAACGGTGCCCTAATTGAGGTGACCATAAAATTTATTACCTTGAGGACATATATTGAGGACAATACTCCGAAAGCATCATACTTTTTCTCAGCAAAGGTTTTCGCGTATCTATTTGTTTCGAAAAAATTGGATGATCATTTTCATATAACAAAGTTATTTGTCCACAATTAAATGAAACTACGTGATGTAGTATAATTTCTACTTTCTTTAAGATCTTTACCACGACCTAGGTTTCGTTGTATTACCACATCTTCAGGTGGACTATTAGCAAAAATCATCGAATATCTATAGTCACAGGTTGTGATTTATAGCTAAAATACAAAGATTGGTCCCAAACCTCAAAAGCGTACCACACCTTTTTAGTTCAGATTTGTACAATTAGAAATATAATTACTGAATACTCCGAAAACATCATACTTTTTCTCAACAAAGGCTTTCGCGTATCTATTTGTTTCAAAAAAATTGGATGATCATTTTCACGCAACAAAGTTATTTGTCCACAATTAAATGAAAATATGTGATGTAGTATTATTTCGACTTTCTTTAAGATCTTTACCACGACCTAGGTTTCGTTGTATTACCACATCTTCAGGTGGGCTATTAGGAAAGATCATCGATTTTCTATTGTCACAGGTTGTGATTTATAGCTAAAATACAAAGACTTGAAAGAATGTTATTTGTTTCCAATGAAAACGTAATGGAGATAATGCCTCTACAAATGGAAGTACCAGAAATTGAAAAGTGCAGATGATATTTGCCAATACCAGAATTGGTATTGGTATTGAATCGCCAAGCGAAATAAAAATTTTATTTTGTTACTACGCTTTTTCGGGTAGAAAATGGTAGAAAGATTTTCTTAAGCAATGACTTAATATTTCCTCCACTGAAGGTATTTTTTGTTGTGTGATGGAAGTGATTGGGAGAATTTGTTTCGAGTCTATTCACTCTAATGATAAGGAGATGTCACAACATTTTTGTTGACAAATCTTAGACTTTGGAAGAAGAACTTTGTGCAGAGAAAATTGTTTCAACTTGCGTTGAAATTAAATATTAATTATATTGAAAATAAATTAATTTATTTTTATCACACTAATGCAGAAAAATAAAGTATTTGTTTTTCGATATTTCTGTTTATTTTTTTTTTAAGTAGGATATCAAAGGGTAAAAAGCATACCATAAACCATAATTTTTGTGGTCCGCAGTCTTAATACACAAAGTGTACATCAATGTTTATCATTTATCATAATGTAAATGGCAGAAAAAACAGGATCTTATTTTTTTTCTATAGTTTTAATTACCTATAAGAATTTTAAGTAACTGGCCCAATATACCATCGTCAAGAAAACAATAATTTATATAATATATGTTTTTTCCAGTCTGTCATTTTTAATGTTCTTTACTCGCAAGAAAAAAATGAATATAATCTTATAAGATTACTCAGGTATCCGTATCTCTGTCCGTGTATAATGATTGATTTTTTTGAGGTACCGTTTGACGTAGAACAAGAAATAAATTTGGTAACACTCAAATATATGCATACGTTAATTTTAGAAGTTTATATATAGTGTCCAATTTTTTTTAAAATATTTTTTATAAAGAGATAGTTTTAAGAATTCCAATCGTATTTATGTTATAATAATGTTTAACGTTAATAATTTTAATTGTATGGATTAAATTTTTTTGTTGTACACAAATATTTTTATCATATATACTTTTAACGAAAGAGGACAAGGAAGAAAATTTATTCTTAATAAATGCACAAAAAAAATTATTTTTGCGCTTGACGGTTATTTTGATTTAAATTTTTCTTCGCGTAATTTAATTATTTGAAGAGAAAACGTAAACATTTATGTCATTTTCATGCGAAAACAATCTTTTAAATCCTATTAAATTTTCATTTAATAAGTCTTAATATCATAAAAATGTATATATGACACTGAATAAAGGAAGTGCGTTATATCTGTATCAGGATTGAACTTTTATCAACGATAATTACGTCCGTTTTGGCGGGAAAAAACATGATGATACAGATGAAATATTTTATGTTTTCTATATTCTGAATAGATAAATAACTTATATTTTACTAGTTATACATATATATATATATATATATATATATATGTATATATATATATATACATATATATATATATATATATATATATATATATATATATATATGCATAAATATATTTAAGTGCTTTCATATCCACCGAATCTCTTGAATCATATTTCCAGAAAAGAAAAAACGGGTTTGTTTAATCGGACACAGTGGATTGAAAGTTAATTTTTTTAATAAATAACGTAATATGTAATGAATGGCCCAGATTTTCACCCTGGAAACCAACTTATGATGATTGCTATTTGGGTTATTACCGCTTTAATGAAGCCATCGTGAAGATACTTGACATCGAAACTCTTAATTTGTTTGCCTTTTTAACTGTTTAATAATGTTTAAGGAATTATAAGTTAAAATTGTGTCAGGTGTAATTTGTAATTTGTAATGATGAGTAGAATTAATATTTCGGTTTCGATATTCTATGTTTCAGGTTTCACTAATATTTCGAAAAAGATAATAGGTTTTCCCCATCTCTATTTCATCGGAACAAAGCATTTTTCCCTCTGATGTTTTTAAAAAAACTACAGGAGCATATGATATATAAGTAGTCCCTTCTTATACCTTGACAGTTTTCATTTTACTCTTATTACCTACGTATAAAGTGTTGCAACTTTTTTGAGAAATATAGATTTTTCTTAAATTCTTTCCACCAAACTGAAAGTAATCTAAACCCTCCATATGTGGATAGTATTTCTAAAATATTGAAGTTATATTAGTAAATATAAGAACAAAACTTTAATAATATATTTTTGTACCCATGTTTTACATATGTAAGCTATGCTTGAAATGGTATATCATCAGTTTACGCATATTTATCTTTATTTTTGGAATAATTTTTTACATCTGAAAAAATATCGTGAAATACGTCACAAACAGAAATGACTAACCTACACTCGGAAACACGTAGGGTTCGGTAATAACAAAAATTCTCTATGTGAATATTTGACAAGATCCAAACGAATTACAAAGCAAATAATAGAAATTCTAAAGCCGGGAACTCTGGTAATAGGTATATTTCTACGAAATATAGATGGAATATGTATAATATTAAGCAAATTTAACAAAAATTATTTCAAAACGCATCGACAGCAATTAAATAAACCGGTAACAATTAAAGTACATATATTGCATCCAATAATACATATTCGAATTAAATCAGACTGCTTATATTTCCTAGGGCAAAAACTACGGTGAAGTGATGAGGCAGAGGGTGAAGGAATAATAATATTCATGAGTTTGGGGAGCCATTCCCAGGCCTGTGATATATTGCAGTGTGATGGCAGACACTGTGCCGAAGCAGCGTTTGATTTCATAAGCGAATTTTTACTAAGCTACATTCTTTGACGTGCAAAGAGGAAGCTATGCTAAGGAGTCTAAAATTGGTGGGAATCAAAATTATCATAAAATATTTTACTGTGAAGCTGCAATTTATTATTAATATATTTCCTTTTATATTACATTCTATTTAAGTTACTCGAAGACTTTTTGATAGTATCTCTGAAAGTATTTTTAAACTTTCTTTTTTTTTAATTTTATTTTCGTATTATCATAATTCATAATTTATAATAATTCTTTCTTAATATTATATCGTATCTTTTTTAATTTAAAATAATTCATAATTTATAATAATTTATAATAATTCTTTCTTAATATTATATCGTACACTTATTCCTTGTCCTCATGAGATTTTAAAATCCTCAATAGAAAATAATAAAGTAAAGTTATAAAGAATAGATGTGGATGAAAATTCTTCCTTCTTTAGAGTATTTATTGCTGTATGTCTCAGTAATGAATGTAGGTACGAGTTTCAAAACATTATTTTTTAATATTAATTCAATTTTATTATCATTTGATACATCAGAAACAACTCATACTTTTACATTTTTGGTAATGCTTATAATTTACTTAACAAAAATACATTAATCGACTAGCCGTAGCCTGTTGCTGCGCTCGAGTTGTCAACGCGAACATTAAATATTTCATCACATCTAGGTATTCTCTCCAAGGGCCATAAATTACATTTGCCTTTGAAAAGTACTCTTGACTAAGATAAAGGTAACTAAAATCTATCTTATGGCTGAACCATTGTAATAGTCTCGATACTTTCTATTCATAACTTGCTATACTATAAAATATTGAACTGAATTGGATAGTAAATTTAAAGTTTCTTAAAAATATTTCATTGAAGGGAAAGATAGCTCAGATGTATCGTTCAAATCAATGTAACAGTTTTAGCAGGATGACTTGATGGTATAGTATACCATACGTAAACAGACAAAAAGATAAAAATACAAGCATATGCTAAAGAACACAAGGAAATGCTAAAAAATATAAGAACATTTCTACCATACTTCATTTAATTTTATGTCACTTTTTTATTGTCCTCAAATAAGTGATGCTGCATTAATGGATAATTTTGGATAATATTTAAATGATGGATGACAAAATTGCATTAACCAATTCATAAGTTTCTTGCGTTCTCGCCAGCCGTAAACAGTTTTCAAGAATCAGAAATCTTACTTCAATAATACAGGCGACAAAAGTTCAAGACAGTTAAATCCTGATACGTCGGAAGAAATATAAATCTAAATGTAAAAGAGAAGTAACAATAAAACAGATATCTGATCGTATGTAAATATAACAGAAATATCTCCCGTATGTATTAATTTATGAGACTCTACTTGATCTTGGACTCAACCTAAATATGACAAACATTAATTTGCAGACGAGATCTAATAAAGGATAAATCGATGTTGTCGGATCTTGCGTGCAAATCATTACTTCAAGGAATCTTTGAATAGTATTAATAAAATTTCTTTCTTTTTTAATTTTGGGTATTAAATTTTTTGTCATTAAACATTATTTTTTTTAATGCTTTGTAGCTTTATTTTCATATAAGTAAAAGCTTTTAAATAAACTATTTTAAGTTTCAGGATAGACAGACTATGATATTTCGTGTTTTTTTACTTTCGGTTTGAATTTTCAAGATGTGATATTTAAGCTATGAAATCCAGTCAACGAGGCATAAATTACAAATTTTCTCCTATGCATTTTATTTTACAAAAAAAAACTAAAATTAACCGTAAAGCATAGGTATTGTTTTTTTAAAAGGAATATTTATTAAAAATGAGGAGGCCAACTTAAAATCTAGATAAACGTACAAAAAAATAATTTGCAAAATTGTAAACAAGACCAATATTTTGGCGGTAAACTAAGCAAGCAAATTAACTATTAAAATAAAATTTGAAAATATATGAATCATAAGGAGTAAATTACAAAGTGAAAATTGTAAAATTTAATATTAAGAACCTAGATATAATTAATTAAAGCTTTACGGTATTTTACAAAAAAAAACTAAAATTAACCGTAAAGCATAGGTATTGTTTTTTTAAAGGGAGTATTTATTAAAAATGAGGAGGCCAACTTAAAATCTAGATAAACGTACAAAAAAATAATTTGCAAAATTGTAAACAAGACCAATATTTTGGCGGTAAACTAAGCAAGCAAATTAACTATTAAAATAAAATTTGAAAATATATGAATCATAAGGAGTAAATTACAAAGTGAAAATTGTGAAATTTAATATTAAGAACCTAGATATAATTAATTAAAGCTTTACGGTATATTTTTTGTTTTAAACAAAAAAAAGAATTTTTTATGTAGACATACATTTAAACTTTAAGAGCTCATATCTGGGGATGTGTATATTTTTCCCAATATATCATCTGTATAAAATAATAAAAGTACTACAAATAAAATAATTAAGACGTACATCATTTCGATATGGTAAAGCAAAAAAATTTAAACCATTTTCTTATCTTGTAAATCGAGTTCAAGACAAAACGAAGACAGAGAAGAAAAGTGCAAGCAGAAGAAAGCAATTAGAAAGTCGTTCAAAATTTTCTTCCTTTTTGACTTTAGTCAAACATTTATTGTTTCTGTATACTTTGAGGATTTCTCATTAAAGAAATATGTATACAGTCAAAATGTTGAAGAAGAAAGTTGATCAGTGGGCGACATTATTTATCCGTTATTTATCTGTTGCCGCTTTGCATAAATAATATTTAGTCGTTGCTAAGATTAAAACAAATAAACCCATCCCCTTACCTTTTTATTCGAGTAGATAATCCCCCTAATATTCATTATTGCAAAAATAATGTGTTTTTTATATTAAAAACAGTTTGATATGATTTGATATAAACAATTGTATTCAAAGATATATTTTTCTTTATGAAACCTTAAATTGTAAGAATACGTTGTAATAACTAAATAAAATGCCTAAAAATTATAAAGATATTTCTAAGCTTACGTTGATTTTCACATTTATAATGTTTTTTTATAATAATAATAAAAGGTTTATTTACTTTAATTGTAAAAATTTTAAGTCCCATTTGAGCAAAATTTTGTCTTTTCAAATTATATATTGCCAGAGTATTGATGTCAAGAAGGACAGCATGACGTAAATTATTGTCATTTGAAAATCTGGCATCTTTAGTCAATTTACTTATAACTTATTCCCTTTTATGTCAGCGCGCGCTAGTCGGTATTCTTTTAAAATTAAAGTTTTTTCCAAAGTTATATAATTTTTAAAAAGTATATAAATAGTTTTCATTTAATCGTCTGAAAGTTTACTCTAGAATCATGAACGATCACTAAACTTTCGACTTTATTTAAATCTAAAACCGACCGAAAAAATTTTTATGATCATTACTAGATCCCTCTGAGTGAGAAAATATTTAGAAATTCTAAGTATTGTCTTAAATTCAAAAGTGCAGTTAGAATTAATTTATTAATATTTATTTTTTGTTGATGTATGACACGATCATATGAGAAGATATTAACAATTCTAGATCTCACTTCTGAAATTGTTTTATCACAATCAACATTCGTAAAAGTGTCAACGAATTCTGATTTAGAATCTAAATATTTGACATGGGAATTACAAATGACTGGGAATAAGATATATGCTTGATGAAATTTTTTGAAGAGTGGAAGTAGGAAGACAATGATAACTTTATGGAAGCATTTTGATTTCACTTAACTTAATGACAATGAAGCATAAAATTGGTTTTATTATACTTCAAATTTTAGGCACAAAGTAATAAATTATTAACAGTAAAGAGTACAGGAAATATAGTAAATGTTTATAATTGCAGAACCACTTGTGGTTCCCATATAAACTTAAAATAAAATCGAAAATTCTATACGTTATCTTATTGCAATTAATGAGTATTTTTAATTTAGTGATCAATCATTTTTATAGATTTTCTTACAAAAACGGTTGACTAATGAAATTAGTAGGTGAAACGAATTAACTTATACCGAAATAATTAGAAGTAGAGACCGAAAATATCAAACTCCTTAATTGAAAACCAAACCGCAGTAACAAATCTGATCATAATAAAAAATACGTTAACATCCAATAGGATCTATAAACAGTATTTTAAAATTTCTTAGTATAATTCCTAATTAATCATTCGATATGGTAATTGGTATTTATTGAAAATTTATTTCATTTCAAAGTCAAAATAAATAAAGTCAAATTAATTTTTTGTCGGCTATGTCTCGATACATCTTTAATATAGCTAAACGGATAGAAAATTACCACTTGATGATGATTAGCTAGAATAGTACAATAAAACTTTCATTTGCTCTACGTTAAAAAAAATCGAAAGTAAGGCAAGTAGCAAACGTAAAATCTATTCGAATGCCTATTTACGTATTCGCGTACCCGTAATTGATAGCCATACAGCTCTTAAATATTCTTGAATCACTATATAGAGTATTTAAGACATGCGGAGAGATCTTGTAAATCGAACGTCGCAAGAATAATTTGCCATAAAGCATAGATTAGAGAAAATTTCCCAATTATATCTCGTTTTCAGAGTTTAAAACTCAATATATTTACTACATACATTATATGCACTGTATTGACCATCACTGTATTTCGATGACCAGCTTTGAGCCACTGCTTGGTGGTATAATTTAAAAGCAATATTTTTGTGAAAATATTTAATATTAACGTTTGAAATGGCTGGTAGTTCGACACGTGTAAACATACATATATATGTTCAAATTCCTGTCGATAAGAGGAATATTACTTTATATATAGAAAACTATATCCCTGTAAAATATTATAGTTTTCTTTTGAAATGCAGACTACATGTGTACAACATTTTATGGAGAACAGTTTATTAATTAAGTACAAGAAACTAAACAAATAAGTTCAATTTGACATTTAAAATATCATAGTTTGAGTAACATGTTTATTCAAGAAAAGCTTATTTAAAATTTCTGTAAACCCTGAAAACACACCACTAATCTTAGTGCTTGTTGTTGATACGTGCAAGTGCGATATGAATAAGGAGTATATGTGATACATTGAATCAGTAATGTTCTTACGGAAGTTGAAAGGACGATATTATTTCAAAGAGGCTGAGAGTAGGTTTGGTGTATATAATAGTGTATTAGTGATAATAATTTTGTATGACTGCAAGTCGCCAATATTTACGCATGGAATCAAAAGAAGGGTGAAATAAGCGAATACAGTTAAGCAAAATGAATACAGTGAAGAAAAATCTTTCAGTCACAAAGATTTCTAGATTAATATATTTTCTAAAATAGAACTCTATTTCAAAAAAAATATTTTATATGGTCGTCACGTTCACTCACGTTAATAATTTTAGGATGTTTAAATTTGTAAGTGGATTATTTTGTTCTTAAAATATCTTATCAATATATATGCCTACAAATTAAGGGGTTGGATGGGAAAAGAAATTTCAAAGTTTATTTTCTTCCTTAAAACCATAAACATATGATGTTTCGTTATATTTATCCTGCGATGTGTATCAGGATTTATATAAGCCTGAACAATTTTAGATTTTTTAATTTGCAAATCTTGGAGATAAGAGAGTTTTTTTGCGCTTTTCAGACATAAATCAAAAACCGCTGGGATTTAAATTAAAAGAAAAAGAGTTTCAAATGGTTGATATTTAACTTGGCCTTACTATGCACTTGAATTTCTAACTTCCGTTTCATATTTCATTTCGAAAAAAATCATCTCATTTTTTTGCACTTGGAATAGTTGCGAAAAAATATGCTCTAAGTCGGAAAATTAAAATTGATAGCAGTAGTTTCTGACACAGCAACTAGTAGACTAACCCCAAAGTTTCGCCATTAATGTTTTTACCATTTTATGTACAGGATTTAAAACGGTATTACGGAATAAGTATGAAAACCTCTAAAGTAATATAATTAAAGGAATATGTTTATTCTATGAGCATGCAAAGTCGAAAGAATGAAATTCTGTTTGATTACTTTATTAATTTTTGAGAAACACCCACCGCTTTGAAAAATCAAAAACTCCAGGTTATAACGAAACCAAAGCCACGCTTTACGAACCCTGTAGGCTGTCCTCCGCATTTACCCGTCGGGTGCTCAGATATTTTGGCTATATCATAAAAAAAAACTTGAAGCTTGGAGCGAAGTATCCTGCTGGAAACGAGAGACCTTGTAGTCGAAGACCGGCTCGTTAGGCTTACCAGATTACACGCATCCTCCAAGTAACCATTCATAAGACCGTAACATTAGCAGATTATGAGACCTGGTGCAAACCAACTTACACCAAAAGGAGACCTCTTTGGGAGAACTATTAAAGAAGACAAACCAAACTTATATTTTTTGTTTAAGCGAGATTTTTCAAATTTTCTTCTGGTAAATTACAATAGTTTCATGGATCATTCGGGTGGTTGCTTTTATTTTATGGAAAAATGTCACATTCTTTAACACACAGACTATTGTTATTAAAATTATTTGCAATATATAAATATGAAGTGAAATTAAAAAAATAAACACATTTTTTGGTGAAATACGATTTGTTTCATATCCATAGTGAGACTACCGACTGCGTTCGTAAGCGACCACGACGAGAATCGTTTTCTTGCAAGTGTATTTTTCGCCAGTTTTTTTAAACTTCTGCTCAAAACTTTGTGCAAACAAATTAATTTTATTCGCAGGACAAAGGGTGGAGGAAATTTCAAGCAAACGAAAGTTTTTCCACGTGAGACGGGGTTCTTTTGATTTATCAATTCCGATAATATTGAATCTCTTTTATGTGCTCCCGTACATAAATTGAGCTGGTACACTTTAAATATATTTAATTTATATATAAATAATAATATTTTTACACGTAAGGGATTATATTTATTTTGAAGTACAAAGACGGATTTTGATGAAATTTGATATGGTAATAGTTTATACCTAAGAGTAACACATGAGGAATTTTTCTTATTCCGAATGTTATGCGAGTGAAACCAACTACTAGTATACTATAATGACATAAGTATTATAGTTGCAAAACAGATAATTAAATGTTTACTTTAAGTCAACTGAATGTTGCTTATTATTTATTCCGTACAATTATTTAATTTTCTTTCAAATTTTTTTTTTCATTCGCAATTTATATTAATGAAACAGTGAATTCTTCAATTATTAAAATTACATAATATAACTTCAAAGTTACTACCAAAATATAAATTTAATTTGTTTATGAAAAGACAATTTAAATTCATATTTTAAGATGGTAAAACGATTTTTTGTTCACCTAAATCGTTTACATTTCAATTTATTATTGCGAGTTGACAGAAAAACAAAAGAATGTGGAGAAATTAACCAATAAAAAATAAAATAGTTTACCAAAAAACTATTTCTTTGAACTGACTACATTTTCAAGCTTCCTCTAAAGGTATAGAGGCAATAATAATTATGAGTGATAGTTACTTTTTCAAATACCTTTGGAGTACATTTCACTTAATTTGAAAGTTACCTTCGTGCAGAAACTATGTTTTGGCGCAAATTATTTAAACTAGTACTCGATGAAGTAATAACGAAATGCAGCAATATTCCAAATAAGTCCTAGCAAATATTTTTTTCTGCGAAGTGCAGAATAATTTGAACGAACAATTAATTGAAATGGCTACAAAGCTTGATCTCGTGTAAGTATGCGAAGTACATTTTATGAAATATCTTTGCGGTGTTCGAGATTAAATTACTTATTCGACTTATGATATAATGCCTTTTCAAATACATAAATGTATGTAGCGTTGTTGAAATTTCACGTATCATTGTTTAAATTAATTGATAACATTTAATGGTTGAAATATACATGTCATTGTTTCTTGTATTAAAAGGTAGAAACAAAGTCACAGCACAGCATACTTGTACCGTGACTTTGTTTTTCACCAATAAATATGTCTGAATTTTAGAACTTTTTATCTGTTTGACATATAGATTTTAAAACTTGAGATTCTGGTTTTTATAATAAAGTATAGCCTTTGTTATAATAACCAAAAATGTTTCTTTTTCTCTAATATGAATATTTTACACTCACACATATGACTCTTAATTGTCATATGTATGGATGTAAAAATATTCATATTAATTGATTTAAAAATTCATTATTTGTTTATATTTTCTTAAATAATACCAGGATAGTAATGATACAATTTATTTATAAAAACGTACATTATATATACATATGGTATTAAATGTTATGTAATTTTACAATTATTCATAATCATTTACATTTAGGCACATGATAATATTACAATTGCTTTACGTATAATTTTATTATATGTAAAAATAATTTGGGAAACCATAATTCAAAAAATAAAGGCTAATTTTAAGCACCTGCGCAGAAGCAATGGGTCATATCATCTAGATACTTAATTTATTAAGTGCTAATATTTATAACCCCCCCACTTATTAATTCGGTAGCGTTTTATGCTCGTAACTGTTGTGTGATAAGACGAAGTTATAGTTTATTTCGCCTATCACGAGCGCAAAAAGCATCCCGCAACATTAATCTTTTGTCGACCACTTGCACATATCGATTAACGCAGTATAGCAAAAGTGTCTCATCCTGACATTTTATTCTCCATGAACTGCTTTAGTAATACGATTTTGTAGTTGCTTGATGGTTCACAGTTCACTAGTTATTGTGATGTCACTTGGCGTTGCGTTGGCGATTTACGTTCTTCTGTTTTATTCGTTATTACTTGTATTATTTTTTAACCAATTTTATTTATTATTTGCATATGTTCAATGGATAAGAATTAATATATATATATATATATATATATATATATATATATATACGTGTGTGTGTGTATTAAATATACAGAAAGTCTTATACAATGCTTACAACAGTTATTTACGTACGAGTATAAATAATAATGTACGTAGCACATACATTATTTACTTAATAAAATGTTTGTTGTATTATAGACAGAATTTCTTTACTTTCCTTCTATGTAGTGCATCTTCTTCTCAATAACGGATTTCTAATGCCTCGAAAGAATTTTGTCGTATAGTCGTATGGAACGAATGGCTTACGAGTGATTGTATTCAGATTAGGATGTTTGTGCATTATTGTTTCATCTTTTGCAAAACGCTATAATAACACTCTGAGCTCACAATAGTTCTACTATGGAACTCCGTCATGATAATATTTTGGTAAATGTAAGCAAAGATATTCATTTGCTTGAATCTTAATTATGCTCGCCAATATTTGTTTGAATTACGAAGAGGGTTGAGATTCTATCCCAGCATAAAGTTACATTGTACCTTGAACATAACTTTCATGAATTGTCAATAGGAATTTTAAATACACAGAAACAGCCTAGGTATGTTATGACCATCACACAGAATAAAAGGTAATATAAACCATAAGAGGAATAAAACATAAGCTGAGTCCTGAAGTGTTAAAGTGCAACTGACACCATTTTCAATTGTCAATGCATGATTTATTCGCAGTATTGCCAACTTGTCCATTATTTATGAAATGTGCTCATACATAAGCTACATACAAAATTAATAATATACTCTGTAAATTAAATATTGCCATGAATTTTTCTTTGGTGATCAGTCAATGTATAAAACTTACAAAGTTTTGGTACGTAAAAATTTTTTTGGAATATTTTAGTAGTTACAGAAATTGTTTTGAATGCGTAAAGTTATTTATATTTAAAATTCATTAAGGTAACTACCAATATCCAATAATGTTTGCCAAGTACGTTTAATAAAATGCGATTCAGTATATTTTGCTATCACGAAAAAAACATTGCGTTCCTTTTGACTTTTTAGTTCGCTAGGTAGTCGATCTGAATCCTGAAAGTAATTTTTTTCCATTTATAGTAATACCGAAAATAACCACTAGTGAAAACGCGCTTGATATTCTGCCGAAACCTCAGTGTTATCTTTCTGATATTTAAATAGTGAAAGTCCTGTTTGTTCAGTACTAAGTTATTAACAATTCCGTGCAAGATTGACTTAGTCTAACTACTTCTCATCAATCGCTACTAATTGCTTCAGCCATTGGAAATTATATTTCAATATTAGTTGAAAAACATTAACACGTACTTCATTTTGCAACGATTTAAACACATTTTCTTTGGAGTAAAGCACTTGAAAGCGTGGTGCTGATTGTCACTACCCGAGTACTGATTTCTTCCTTATAATATGATATTGTAGACACTTTGACAATATTCACATAAACGTTTTGAAAAAATTGTGATCAAAACTTGTTAACCAACCTAGTAAATTTTGTTACTAATTTTAACTCACCCGCGTATAAAAAAGAAAAAAAAAGGTGGTTAAATTAAAACAAAATATTCTCGCCATAAATTAATCTTGTAATATGAAATAACTGAATTTTGATATGTACAGCGTTGAAGAAAAGGTGCGGAGTCAAAAACCCTGTGCCCTGCAGTTGATGCCCTTTGATATATTACTCCGCTTTAATTCCGTACAACATCATTTTATTAATTACCAAAGCAATTATATGGGATAAATGTGTTACGTCTGTCTCCGTAATATACCTTATATTGGACGAAATTCAATGTAGATTAGATTTAGTCCAACGTTGATTAAGTATTGTTGAGCTTATTGGTTGAGTTATTGAAACGTGAAAGTAAATCAAATGTAATAAGCAAAACATTATCGCAAAATATTCGCTTTATCAGAAAAGTCACGTCCTAAATTTTGTTTAATAAACTAGGGTAGAAAATAAATAAAAATTTTGCTTTTGCCATGAATGATGATGAATCCTTCTTCACGTGAAAAAAATATGAGCTCGGTACCATTTGCTGTGAAGTTTTTATTAATTTTGGTAAGGTTAGTTTTCCTCAAAACAATAAAATAAACTATTAAATACAGTTTTACAAAATAATTTCATCAAAAATTTGATAATAAATATTTTACGAAATTTTAAAAAACGAAACGAAACGATGAAGGTGACAAAGTTTCCCCATTAAAAAAAATTAAATACATATTGATACAAAAGTGAATACATATTGATACAAGGAAGTGTTATATCTTTCTCGTGTTCGTCCATCGATCTGTCCCAGTCACATTGTTAAATTATAGAACTTTTAGACATATGTGCATGAAATGTTGAAAGTAGGTGTTTCAGATGAATATCTAATTTAAATGTGGTAAAACATGGCGTCGAGTGGGATGTCCCTGGACAGATTGTTCAAAACCAGAATTGTGATTCCATTTGTCATTTTTCATTTTGAAGCCTCGTTTATAAAATACTTAATTTCAAAGTGATGTTCAATACGTAGGTCCTCAAATTGAAAATCAGAACCCTAAAAAGATCACACAATTGACTGTCGGTCGCAGCCGTCTTTTTAAAAATTGCTCGACGTTCAAACTTGAAATTTAGCATAGTAATGAACATGTTAACCCTCATATATCTAAGTAGCTTAAAAATGTTTGTATGAAAATTTTTTACAAGAAAAATTTTTTTTTTAAGTTCCGTATATGATATAGGGTACCGTTTGAAATGGCTAACAACAAGGGTCTCAAAACTTCAAGGGATCATGTTATCATTCTGGGCGGGTAAACCGGTACGAGCTAGTAGTCAGTTATACAATTTTTTTTGCTTTAATTTCTTCTTCAGAAAGAGAAACAGGTTAACAGATGAAAGAGTTTTAAACAAAAATTCAACTTTAGCGATAGACCAAAGAAATAATGATTTTTATCACTTATTAGCTTCACCTTATTACTACATTTCTCATAAATTTCTTTGATCTTTGTGAATGAATCAATATTTACCAAGGTCATTGGTGCTCAGAAAAAGAAATACTTGAAAAAAACCTGTGGAGCCCTTGGGTTTGACAGGAGATTATTTCGTAAAGTTTTATCACCCCAGCTGAATTCTCTTTTTTGACGTTAAGGCCACGTATTCAAAAATGAACCATTTGTTTAATTTTAATAGACTAAAATAGTATAAGTTAAAATAGTTAAATAAGATTATTATTAATTTACATACTTTAATGTACACAACTGATATATATAGTGGACTTATTGCTACGAGATCAATTTCACAGAACCAACCAGAATATCGATCCAGCACCGCTCGACGAACGGCCTGGAATACCTCAAAGGCCTTGTGATCTATACCTTGTGATCAACCACGGCGATCACGTTCGTTTGTATTCCTAATGTATTTAGACTGTTAAATACTAGATAACATAAAATTAATCAACTTTCATACTTTGTAGTATCCATATAATAGACTTTATTAAAAACACACGGGCAGTCACACCAACCACACATGTAAAAAAAATAATTGACATTATCAGATATATATTTGAATGAATTTACATTTTATTAGGGAATAACTTAATAAAATTGTAAAACTAAATAGCTTTAACATTCATACGTTAACAAATATTTACTTTAACATTTTGATGATAACGTAAATATATAGTTTAAATATAAAACAATTACAAAATCGTAAGGGTTGAACAAATTAATGTTAAGGCGATTACAAAATTATTACTTGCATTAAGAATAATCACATCCTAAATTAATTTAACCTTCATTAAATTATAAATTAAATTAATTCATGAACTAGTTCATGCTTGTATCGAATTCTTTGAAAACTTTACCGATAAAAGGAATTGTCTTAAAGAATTTTGAAGTACAAAGTTTTCAATGTGATTGGTCGTTTAACACTTCCAATCTTTGATAATATAATTATGCATTATAAGGACCAATCGGAATTCTTCTATTTTATGTTTTATCCTGAAATTTATGAATATTATATGAGGTTATACTAGCTTTGATTTGGGAATTCGCTTACATAAAAGGGAAAAAAATTCTTATACCGGTAACTTAAAAATGCGCTTGTCGGGAAAATATTGGATCTTAGCTTTAAAATGAATAAAGAGCTTGACACATAGATAATTAATTCCATTGTTTTATTACAAACGGGTTGACGTTTCTAATTCCCAAAACAACAATTAATTCTGTTATATGTCTATTTACTCATGCAGGTCACTCACGTTATGTCACTGAATCAATGTAGGGGGGTATTGTCCACATGTTATATAATAAAATTTTCCTATTTTATTTTAATGGAATTACAGGCCTGCATTATATTAACTTATAAATATTATTGTAATATAATGTCCATATTTACATATGGCCATTATATTACAATAATATATCAAATATATATAAGTTATATATATATATATATGTATATATATATATATATATATATATATATATATATATATATAAACAGCTACATAAATGCACCAATGAAACAGTGAAAGATGTCACGAAAACACTGTTAACATTTGAATATACCAGGAAACATTACCCACCCTACATTTTAGAAATTGTTCTACTTAATGAACATTGTTCAATCATTACCATCCAGTTATCAACCGTGTATATTTATTATTATATCAGGATGATTCAGATGATTCAGATATCAGCGGATTGATTTTAAGTGCACTTTTATTTATATTTAAAAAAAACTAGGTTAAATACGAATAGTACACGTGCTACGAGGTACGTCCGAACGTCGAATTTACAATTTCGAACTAAAACGCAATCTTGATTTCTGTTAGGTTTGGGGAAAATTATATTTTCATATCCAAATCTTCTTTCTCGTAAAGCCAGAAAACAAACCAGAATCTGCGGGGAAAGAATAATACATATTTCGTTTGCTAAGTTATGTACTTATATGATGGAGAGTTGAATCGTGTATAATTTCCATATTATTATTGCCTCCCGATAATCAGCCGAATCAATATAGACATATGATGATCATATGTCGTTTAATTACCATACTATATGTCGTGTAATTCGGTTCTGGTAATCTCTCGTTTATTAATACTCCCGTTTAATAATATTCTCATTTATTAATGTATATTTCTTTCACCAAATTTATATTTGAATTTACAACAATATTTCGCTTTTCTTCCACGCGTGTAACTGTGGTGTCTCAGCGTCATCAAAATAATGTATTTTTTAAATTTATTTTTATTTTTCCGTATAGCCTTTTCAAATATAATGCTCAGTGAAAATTACCAGTTTATTGATTCTCTAGTTCTCGTTTTTTCAGCGTGCCATATATCTCATGGAAAAAGGGAATCCTCTTAAAAATATCTGCGTTAAAATATAAAAAGTTTACATAGATATAACTAACTCACGATAATAAAAACGACATTTGCCTTAGAATTTTAAAGGAAGTAAGTTCGCATTAAAACAACTTAAGAAAGGTGCTTTTAAAGAAAATGTTAACCGATGGACACGTAAAAGTCAACAATCATTAGAATCATGTTTATCTTTATACATTTGTGCGTTGCAAATTAAAGTTTCATTCTACCTAACTTTTCAATCATATTTAAATCGTGGTTAATTTTATTAAAATATTTCGATATAAAATCTAATAAATACTTATTGCATATTTTTTGGTTTAATATTTTGGTCGACCTATTTTATACATACATATATATATATATATATATATATATATATATATATATATATAAGGAATAATTAAGCTGAAATCAAATATAATAGAATAAGAAAGGAAGTAAATCTCTCACAAAGAACGTAATTAATTCTTTTAAGAGTTCCGTAGTGAAATGTTTATCGTACCTGCCTTTACATCTGTCAAAATCTCTCAGTTTATACAGTTTTAGATCTGTTATCATTAAACTTTAAAAGTAGCTATTCGCATAAAATTTACAAATACGCGCTTCATATAGCTATATCAATTTTTATGTGGCAAAATATAATCTTTTTGGATTTGGTAGGTAACCCGTGCATGTAAATAGGAACAAAAATTTGTTTTCTCTTACCCTATTAGTTATTAAATATTTTTTAGGGACCGTAGCTGAATGAAAAATCTAGACCCTCATAATTTTATCTTGTTCGTGTGTCCGTCCGTGTGTCACAACGTCATAACTCTTTTAGTTTGAAAGTGAAATTAAAAAATATATGTATTTTTAATTTTTTTAAATTTGTTTCCTCATAAGTCAAAGGTGTCGATTAAATTATATTTTATGTCTGCTGTCGAGGGGACTATCATTGAAAATATCGTTTATAATGTAACAAAAAGTATTTTATGATATATTTTGCAAAACACGTTCCCTTCGCGAGATACGAGTTTAAAAAAATGTCGCACAGTCCATAGTACTTCAATTCTTCTTCTTTAACTACGTAAATAAAACTCTTAATATTTTAGAATATCGACGTTCAGTAAGTAATTCATTGCAAAATGTTCTTGATTAACATGCATTAATAAATTAAAGGGATATAAGCAACCAAGTTACTTGTGTTAGGTTTCTTATTCATATAAAGGTCAAAATGTTTAAATACTGAAGAAATATCAGTAAATAATCACACTCCTTATAAATATATGTAACTTTTATATATGTCTGTCTGCGTGGATAGGCTGTAGTGTCAGTTTTAGTTGCACTTGATTTCTTAATTTTTTTATTAACTTACCATATTTTGTTTTGGATAATTTTAAATTTTAGATAATTTTTAGTATGTTTTGTAAATATCTCTTATGTAGTTCCAAGCAAGGTCTGGTACTTTAATACTGGAGATTAAGTAAGTGGCTATTAAAAATTGATTTTACAAACAAAATATGTCATTGAAATCTTGAGGTGTAACGAAAAAAAGGATGGAGCCACAGTTCCGTAGTTTATCGTATTCAGAAAATATATGTGAATGGAATTGTTTTTTTTAAAGTTTAATGAAACTTTTTTCTTTATAAAATTAATATTAGCACAAGTTACAGGTAGGTCACCAAATTTGAAGAAAATTAAATTATCTAAAGATTTAATAACAACCATTAAAGTTCTCGGAGAATTTCTTCATGAGATATATTGCGAAAACTATTGACAATAGGAAAAAAAATTAATAAAATTTATAGGTCGTTTAATTATGCAAAGAAAGTTTTTTATGTTTATTTATTGTGAACCTCATCGTTTACTAGATATAACACAGTTTTTTTTCAATGCAACATATTTAATAAATCCCTGTACTATTTTCCGCCATATTTCTAAAGTATTGCTTGGATGCCCTCATACAATAATACAAAAAAGTGGAAACAGTTTAAGTATTTTTTGACTTCTTAAAATCAGATACCTGGAAAGTATTTATTCTGTATTTTTCAACTATTCTAATAAATTATCAGCACTAGAGATTATCAGTACTCTTAAAAATTGTGTTACTGATGACATTTATGTTACTGTGTGTGTTACTGATGTAGATGACATTTCTGTTATTGTGTGTGGTTACTGATCTTAGTGCTACTGATGACATTTCTGTTACTGTGTGTAAAAATAAAATAATTGGTAAATATTTATACTAAGAACTGTAGCTTTATACAACCGGTCGGGGATAATATTGATAAAAACTCGCCGTTAAGCCGCATGTCCTACCGGTGTCATATTAACCACATCCTTCATATTCAAACTGTAAATTTGTTTTTTAACAATTTGAACCGTTAATTTTTTACATCATATGCGGAAAGCTAATGACGTGACTCACTAACCTTTCTAGAATAAGATTAAGCACTTTTTAGAACTATGTAGCGTATGGGTCTGAACACTATCGTCGTAACAATACTATATGTCCCTTTATTTGTCTACCAGAGACTTGTCTTATATAAACGGAAAACAAATTATAGAACAGACTTCAATTTTACAACTGTTATACATTTTAGATTTGAATCTGGATATTGCATTTAAAATTATATAAAATTTTCCTTTTGATATGTACCTCATACATGTAAAAAGATACCGAGAAACCTACTGTCTACAATATCATTGAAAAGAACTCTTTGATAAGAACTTTGAAAGACAACGTCCTTGTGAACTATCAAGAAATTTTTTTTTTAAGTCTGTTTTGGTACAAGACTTGATTTATAACTCTTATGCTTAAGCACCACGAATCCTGATGAATATTGAATATTGTAATTTTTATATAATCGAACACAATCTTAACATTTTGTATTTAAACAAAATCTTAAGATTGTATTCGATTATATAAAAATTATTTATCTGTAAGTAATATAAACATATTTTTTCTTCGTCATCATCCTTATTTTTGATATAAGTAGGCCAAAATACACTATTTAAATTTAAAAAAAACACAGGTCTATTGAATCTCACTATATGTAGCTTTGAATAATACAGGTACATACACATACAGCCTTATAGCAGGAACCCCTCCAGCACTTTGGCGTTTTCTCTACTTATTGAAATGCATAACCTATGAAATTCGTTTCGCTGGTAAAAGATCTGCAATAAAATATTTTCGTTTTGAATTTAAAAAAAACGCACCGATTTTGAAATTCACAAAAAAATTACTTCTTGTGATACTTTTACGCTCATAAGTTTTCTTTTATCTTATTTATTCAAATTAGTGATATAAAAATATACAAATACGTTCTTAATTTTCAAAGTAATCAAATTGTTTTTTGTCTAGACATACATGCATATTTTTATTTAAGAAACTGAACTGAGATATGTATTTGCAAATGTTATTACAATTGTGTTACTATCTATCTCGAATATTACTTTTCAAATTATTCTCTAATGTTATTACTTTTAAACCTTCAGAAGAATCTCAAGTATAACGATGATTTTTACTATCAAATACTAAAAGTCTGTGCCTATTCAATATAGAAACATATTCGTTTAAACAAAAAATACTTTGCTTGATGGTTTTGGAAAACAATTTTGGTCGACCTGTGATATTATTGAACAGTTATACCGCAATCTCATTGTTACAAAAGCTCGCAAACAATCTCGAAACGATTCTCTACGAACCGATTGGAAATGATCCCACAAATATTTAAATAATCCCCTACGGTAACATTTATGAAATAGACACGCTCATAACAAAACGTGGTTAGATGTTATTATGATATTTTATACTAAAAAATATATCTTAGTTGTTATTTTATTTATATCTCATGTCCAATTTTATTACTTAAGGTCTAATTAAACTAGAAACCGGCCAAGGTCAAGACGAACTTGCCTAATTTTATTCCGTACCATTGTGTAGACACATATAGTTACCGAAGCTTGGATTTAATTCGTGCAAAAGCATGTTATATTAATCACTTCATAAGTGGTTTATATTTTTAAATTATCTGTGATAAATGCACAGATAGGCAGACATCAAGATAATTTCATAATAGTTTTTATGCAAAGAACATTTGCGAAATCAGTATATGGCTTACCCATATTTCTGACTTTGATTTTAAATTTATCAAACCCATAAAAATTGCAAAGTATGATAGACGATGAACAAAAAACATAAATAAGATTAAAAGGCAAAAACTTCGTCAAAAATGTACACTTAAAACCACATCTATTAAATTAATTTAGCAATAACAATTTAAATTTATAATTAATAACTTCATTGTTTGCAATTCGCTCCACAAAAATAATAACGAAAAAAATTTCAAATACATACCTAAAATATCAATGAAATATGTATTAAGAAAACCTATTAAATACGAGCAGAACTTGCACCACGGAGGTTCCATACAAAAAAGGCATACGAAAAAGTTCAGATTTGAGGGTACACTGGATTTCATATAAATTATTTACAAAAATGAGATATTATTGGATTGGGTAATAAGTAATGAGCGGTCATTAATATTTATTTAGTATATTTCCAATGCAAAATTAATTAATCGTCGATATAATAACCATCACCATTTTGTACAACATGTCTCCAACGCCCAGTGGAGGGAATGGATGGCATCAACGTAAAATTATTTTCGCTTAAGGCGTCGCTGAGCAATCTAATAAACAATAAATCAGTGAGTACAAGGGAATATGACGGGTGGAGTATCTATGTCCAACCAGAAACCAAAACTTTAAGGTAAGTCTGTTTGGCTATGCGAGGGCCGGACTACGGCTATGGACTAAATTCACGTACTATATTTGAAGATTTTTCCCAAGCAATTTATGTGATTCTATAGTTCTGTGGGAGCGTCCAAGCTCAGTTGCTAACTAAAATGTTGTTAATCGGCTACCTTCTTCAATTAAAAAGTTAACCTATCGCTATCCAATTCCACCGGTCGACCAGAGCATGGTTGATCACTCAAGGAATAATCGCTGCTCTGAAACTGCTGCAACAATC
Organism: Druceiella hillmani; assembly: GCA_039881145.1. Classification (NCBI taxonomy): domain Eukaryota; kingdom Metazoa; phylum Arthropoda; class Insecta; order Lepidoptera; family Hepialidae; genus Druceiella; species Druceiella hillmani. The sequence continues at coordinate 20,387 of JAYKKI010000147.1, read as the reverse complement.
GTTTTACAGTAGCTTCAGATACTACTTTAGGAGATACGCGTTGGCATATGTTACGCATGGCTTTGGTAGCATAGTGATCAGATTGGTACTCGTAGAATGGACAGCGCAGTTTCTTAATTACTACTGAATCAGTGAGAGCATACTGCGCCCTCTACATATCTTTGATCATTGGTCCTTCTAGGACGCTTGCACAGTTTTTTATAATTTTCGAAAAAACTCTCAATACTTTTTTTGCCAACCCAATATTTCTTACAATGGAAATACGTTTTCTAATGCATATTTTACAAGGGTTTGAAGAAAAACAAAATAAAAGATTTGTCTTAAATATTTTTGAATATAAAAATCAATCTTATTTACCTTTTTTAATACGTCAAAATGAAATAAGTACTTGATTTCTTTTTTAGATTTTTGTTCCTTCTTCTTTACGTAAAGGGGCAAGGACATTAAAATTTTAATATTTCCGAGCTCAAACTATAATTTGAAAACGTTTCTTTTTTTTCAATGAATTGTCGTCGGTTTTGCGTTCTTCTCAAAATGCGCGTTAGGCTGTTATTTTGTATAATTTACGCAAATTTTATCCAAATGGCATTTATAGCTAGAAATTAGAGATACACAGAAAGATGGATGAATGTCCGAGCGAGAGTAATTTGATTTTGTTGATAGCATTCGTATTCGGAATCTTTTAAAATCAGAAAAATAGATTTTTAGACGTCAGGTCATAACAACTCAGGTAAGTTAATTATTTCAGTTTTAAATTTATATTTGGGAACAAGAAATATAACGAAAATTATAAATTGGCAAGTGACACTAATCGCCCAAGATTTGATTTCCCATTCGACTTTTAATCCCCAAAAAACTTTATTCACTTATAAAAGCTGCAGATATAGATTAGCTTTTCACAAGTATTAAAAGTAGTCACATCTATGCATTTATAAAAATTATCAAAATGTTATATTAGCTTCCAAGAGGGAGATCGATTAAAGTAAGAGAAGAGTGATATTTTCGAAAAAAGAACGAAACACATCGGAGTTTCTGGATATGTATGTATGAACATACATATGTAGATATATAAGGATATATGTACGCTTTCAACAGTTTATAAGATCTGAACGGAGCATCTAATTAGCTATAATTTTTAATGTGTGTCTTTAAGTTCCGCTGAGTGTAACGAACAAAACTGCAATTACCGAGCTCAAAAGTACTTGTCTCCTACGAACTATTCCACAATCTCTTTCGATCCCGTAGGATACACTAAGCGTTACTAAAAACAACTACATAATTAAATATTGCCATCCTTGTCTAAACATTAAATTTAAACTTTCATAAACCGATAAATTTCTAAAAAAATTTAACACTTCCCTCAGTCTATAACTCCGAAGTTGTGATTTCTGAAATTAAAAAAATACGTCAAATACTTCATAACTTTTAAGTTTTATTATTCAATTTAGCCACTTTCAAACGAGGTTCGTTTCATCTTTGTACCTAAATGAAGCAAACTATGTAAAACATTTGTTATCAAATCGAAGCCTGGTTTTGAAACAACTATTTCAATTTACAGCCAAAAATATATAAAACTTTGGCCACGCCAATTCTCCACTGAAATCCAGAATAGAGCCCTTCACCTTTTTTTCTATTTTTTCCCCGTCACACAGCCAGAATACATATTCTATAAGCGCCTAATCAGTCGACGAATTTCATCGAGATAATATCTTACTTTAATAATTATTTATGACTGGGAGCCTTATTACTTGTAATTGGGTTTGTTCCAGTCTACACGTGTCGAATATTTTTGTGCTGTTATGGAGACCTTTCTTTGGGTATTTTAGATTTAGTCCATGAGATGTGAAAGGCCCTGCTGGGGCAGGAAAAGGAATCAAATTGGTAATGTGATTGTTCATGTTTCGACTGGATATCATTTGTGTAATTAATCGTAGATATTTACGTCATTTGTTCTGGAATTATGGCGAAATAAAAAGTATAGTCGCCATTACCGATTTAGTCAACTTAATCGGGTTCAAATATATTTAAAGTGAAATAGTTATCGATAAATTTACTTAAAGTTCTAATAAAATATTAGAATCTGGAATTTTTCAGATTTTTCATATTCTTGACCGAATAAATGTTAAGAGATTTTGCGATCTAATATTTTGCAAGAATGATATTGAAACGTAAAATAATGAATTAAATATAAATATAATTGGGATCTCAATCGATAAACTTTAGAACTTATTTTTATACTATAAATATGTGTAAAACCGTTAAAGTGTGATAGAGAGGTGAACGTACTTTGTTCAGGAAAACTTACAAATATCTTCAAATGCAACTCTTAAACAACCTACCAAGTAGGAGTTAAGTTCTCAGTAAAAAGGTTCCTTAAACTAATTTAAATGTGTAAACATTGAATAATCCATAGTATTTCCCTTGAATGATTTTGAAACATTGCTATCATTTTCATCAGGTAAATCTTCGTATATATTGTAATATGCACAAGGTCATCGTTGTAGTCTTGCGATAAACGCAATGTAACTTTCTAGTAATGCTGTTTAGTAAAAATTTTGACTTGAACAGTTTCACAAATTTAATGGATTAGTATGTTTTAAGGACATTCTTAGTATATATTTAGAACTATAGTGCTATTTAGAACTATACATAGAATTTTTTTATTTTAGGTTTATATGGAGAAGGAGTACAGAAAGCTAAAGTTTGTACAAAATATGTATATGTATTAATACATGAAGAGAAAAAATTGTATGCCCGTTTAATCATATTGCAAGCACAGATATGGCGTAGTTAAAGTTTGTATGAAGAAGGAGTGCAGAATGCAAAAATTATAAATGATTGTCGATAAAAATTTGAAAATATTAGATTGACTTAATGAGTTTGGAGTCATTGATTTTGTGGCATTTCAAATGTTCCTTTTTCAATAGTCTGTGGAGAATATGTGATGGTAAAAAATGTTTTTTTTTATATTTTGTGTAATAAACATCTGTATTTTATGTATTATTGAGATACATCTTGTGTAATATACACCTGTTGTAAACGGAAATTTTCTAGCAGCAACATGAATTGACTTATTGTGGGCTATTTGTATTTTCAACAAAGTGGTAACAAAATAAGTACATTAAGATCGAATTTTGACATTTGGATGACCACTAGTAATTCACCAAAACGTATTATTACTAATACTAAACTATTTATTACTGTAATTATTAATTAGCTAATTTCTTATTTATTTTCTTTTTTTATCTCAAACTATAATTCTAATCTAAGATGACTAATGAATTTTAAAATCATACTGGTGCAATGCAATGCACATAATATAATAACTTTGATATTTTTGAAAAGCTTTAAGCAAAAATTATCTGGGGATGGATAGAATAGAGGATATCTTCAGCCTTCCTCACTTCATCGCGCATAAGCAATTATCATCAGTCTCTAAAACTAAAGAGGAAAGAATACAATTCTGATTAATATTATAAATGCGAAGGGTGTTGATATTTATCAATTCTACAATGAAGCAACTCGTCGCTACGAAATGCATGCTTATAGTTTATGCAGTAACATAAAGGCGGAATAACACAAAAGCTATTGTCCAAGATGTACGGAATATTAATTCGAAAAACGTGTAATTTGATATTTCTTCCTGTATCATACGTAAAGGTTTAAAAATTCATGAAACTTTGTTTAGACATTATTCATGACGAGACATACTTTTTCATTCGAAAAATTACAGATTTTCTATAGGATGAAACTCTGTGTTTTTAACTCCATAATAAATTATTTAATAAAACAACATATTAACATATAGTGCAAACTGTTAATGATTCAATAATATTTGTACAGAGTTTTTGCCAGAGTCGCGTGGAGTAGCAATAAGTTTCGTCACTTTAATAAAAAATGTATGTGGGTATGAAATAGTATTAAATAATTTAAATCGCTAAAGGAAATGTAAAAAAATATTGCAAAAGATACATCAACTCATAAAACGTAAGCAATTTTATATTCAGTATGATAAGCAAGACTTCAAATGTGGTTAAGTCTCTGAAGGGAAAAACGTTTAAGCATCTTCGAAATATTTGTTTAAATAATTTGTACAACTGTATGATGAAAAAATGTAAAACAATGATTTTTTGGGTCAAAGAACTGAGCATTGCCTTGTCTGTAGATTAATAGTCCAGAGATTCTTTTAGTTGAAAACCATCGGTGTGTGGTAAGGTATTAATACACACATCATTCTTGCATGTTATAAACTGTAACTTCTCTCTTTTATCCGTATTTTCGTATGTACACTTATTCATGGAGAACCACTGGTCGATTTTTCATGCATTTTTTCTTATAGATAAGTCATCTGGGTATATTTTAATACAAGTATTATCATGCACGTTACATAAATAATCGTTTTTGTGCAAACAAATCTGGGAACAAACGGTCAGCAAAGATACGAAATAAATTAAATAGGACAGTTTTTGTTATTATACGAATCGTGCGTGTAATCTTGGCCCGCGTCTTCAACAAAGTACTTAAATGTCGATAACCAATAGCTACGTGGGAAAAGTCACAGCTTAAACTACTTTACATACACTTATGGTAGTAATGATTAAACCTGCGATGCTCCTCTCAAATAACACAGGACAACGAATTTCCTTTTCGAAGTGGAAGTGGTGATTCATGCCGGTGGTATTATACTGATTATGAGAAAAAAATTCATCGCTTTCGGATTTTTGGTAAATTTAATTTTTATGTTTACTTATTTTTCTGTAGGAACGGAATTTGAAGGCATTTATGCTATTTAAACTTATAACTATGACCGAAAACCATTAACTATGTCGTAATGGATTAATTAAAGTAAATAAGATCAATAAGATTTAGAGCTCATTGCGATTATAGACTAATTATGGCTGAATTGGTTAAAAAAATGCACAATTTTATTTTAATAGAATTACAATAAGCTAATTAGTGGTATTTGTGTACTAGTGTTAGTGGAATTCAAGCATGATGATAATCAACTATAAGATATCAAAGTACGATGGTTCAAATAAAAATACTTCTTCAAAAAATATTTCGAGGAAAAAAAGAAAAGATTCCGCAAGTCTCTGTAAACCCTGATGTGATGAAAAGAAACTTTGTAATTAGCTATAATACCGAGAAAAGAAAAAAGTTTAGAATCTGCACGTCTGTGTAATCAAAACTCTACAACATACACTGGGGGATTCGTTTAGAATCTAAAAAATGGACGAACATTTTATGTGAATTATTTTAATGAATGTATTTAGACACTGCATCACTGTTGATTCAATGAGGTAATGAGTTTTAATGAGTTGGTTTAATGAGATAAAATATTTAACGAAGAGCTGCTTTGTAACGTGGCTTTCCCCTTTTACAATTTTGATACAGCTTCATCAAAAACTTATAAAAAAACCAAATAAATACATAAAACCATCCTCGTTCGTCACACTGAAATTACGATTTCATTCCATCGCGATGCCATCATTGTTGTATCCATATTTCATAGAATTATGTACGTATTTATACTGAAATATATCTTTGCCATCTTTTTCATATTTTTTTCTTTTATTACTTTTTCACCCTTCTTCTGACACAGCGCCATTCATCGCCTTACTGTCTCCACGTTTATGATTTTACCTCTTACATTTCTTTCAACCCCTGTTTTGGAATTATTCCACGTCGGACATCAATTAAAAGTCTGGCGCGTTTAAAGAAGTATACAATAACCGAGTGTGAGGGGAAGCGCTGGCTCGGCATAATTTAGAATCTGTCAGCGGCAGGTGATCCAACCAGTCGAGTGTTCGCTTTGTTCTTGTCGCTAAGTTGTGGTGTGATATCGGGTGTATAGCTTGATGTTCGTTCAGTTTTTACGTAAAACTATAAAATATTATAAAGGAGAAGTAAAAACTTGCTTATTGCTTATTATTTATTATAATATTATACGCTTCTAGGCCTTTATTATTATACATATTATACGCTTATACATTATGTTTAAATTTTAAATGAAATTTTCAACACAAAATTAAATGACATTTTGAAATTTTCAATTTTCTAATTTTCATGGGAAATGTTTTTAGAGGAAAGTTTTATAGTTACAAAATCTGTCAGTGGAAATATTTTAAAATTAAATAAACTTCACCACTATGGCTGCAATTAACATAGTATTCCAATGAATTTATATGATAATAAAGTCTAAAAAAACTTTTAAGATCTATATCGCTTATTGCTATGGATTTTTTATTATAAATTTAATTCTATATTCGACTGAAGCAAAAACAAAAGTGAATGCTAAATAATTATTTCATAACAAAGTGAATAAAACAAGAACAATCGTACTTTATTTTATTTGCCCCAAAAAAGCAGGGAAATCGTTATTATCGTCAAAGGCTTGTCTCGGTCCACAACTGTACATAAGCTTCCTTAGCGTGCGCTTCATTTGATAAACTACGCATAATCTCCACCTTAAGTAGGCGGGTTAGATCGAAGAGCGTAGCTGCTGCCCGTCACCCGTTATTGATCTGTGTGATTTAGCTACGCGATTACAAACACCGTTCCAATTCGATCGACGAGCAGTTGGAAATCGAATTCAGAACCACGCAATGTACCGCGCTGTTAAAGGCTATAAGCTTTATGATCAATGCAATATACCACGAAAAAACTAAAACAGGCAATTTATAATTAACGTAATTGCGTTAGGTAATGTGTAAAGGTAAACGTAAGGTGAAGGTTTTATTGCCCATTGTTTATATATTCTAAGCAAAAAATCGGAATCACTCAACATTTATTTGAAAGTAGAAAGAAGTCATGGGAAAAGAAAACTTGAATTTTTACATATCGTAATCCGGTATATCGACAACAGTTAATACAAAAATTTTCACGTTTTGTTTGGCTGGGCTGAACGAAAGAAAAGTTAACATATTTCTCAAAAATATAAGTATTTCTCTCTTACCTCGTTTCTAAACTAATAAAGTAATTAGACTCAATAAATATGCAGGATTTAACAAAGAAATATAGGGACATTAACCTCTTGGGTACTATGGGAGATTTAAAATATTGTGACGAGTTTATTATAAAATCTTTTTTACTTTACTAAGTCATAATTCTTGGTAACTAGTTAACTAGTAAAACAATCGTTTTTAATAATAATATTCTCTTTATAAATAACTTTCTCCGAAAAGTGTGTAGATCTATTGATTCAAGTTACATTAAATAATGCATATAAAATTAGATATTTACCAAGAAGTACATTTTCGAAACCAACAAATTTTGTGACCAATTCCATATTTTTCATCAGGCCTGTGCCAAAAGATATAAGTATTCAATACAAATTTCCAGATTAAACATATTCATATTTATACCGTAGTACAAGGAACAAAAAATAAACGGAGGTTTCTTGGTTTTCGGAACGTTAATAAAATATCAGTCGTTGTGCAATATTAAAGAATCGCATAATTAAAATGTACTTAGTTGTATTTATGTATATACACAAACTTGTACCTTCGTCAGCGCCATTTGCTGAAACATACTGCAGCGTTGAACAGGGGAAAAATTAGACCAAATTTTAAAAATACTGTTAATTCACATGAGGTATTGATATTAATTAACGTTCATAAATAAATTTATTTGCATTTTATATATTGATCCCAATAAACATTGCTAAAATATATGATTGATTTAATATCTTGTAACAATTTTTTTTTCTGTTGACGGGATACGACAATATTCAGAATATTATCGTATCCTGTCAACGTAATTTAAAAAAAGAAATTTAAAAAAGGGTACGTTCAAATACATATGCAGAATGATGAAAAGTGGAATAAATTATGTTATAATTACTGCAAAAATTATTTCAAAATTTTAATAAAATGCAGACTTCTGGTATAATTTCTCATTAATATTCTTGTTCTGTAAATAAATTAGACATAGCTAATCAATTTATAAAACATCTTTTAATATTTTATAAACCGTAATAATTATTTCGAAGTATTTTTATTCCTTGATATTGATTACACTATAAAGGACAATTTATATAAAACTTCTCGTTAGCTCATTACTACTAATTACGACTGTCATCTAGTCTACGCACTATACGCGTTTCCAAACGAGCGTTGCGAAAACGAAGGTAACAGTGAAACTTGCTAAAATTATTTTAATTATTATGAATATTTTTATATTTATGCTCTTTTCACACTTCAGCGGATGTCATTTATAAGTTTTTATACAATATTTAGTTTCAGTGATGCTAAACAATACGCAATTTTTAATAAAATGTGTATGTGTACATATTTTTGAAGAAAGTTTTCTTCTAATCAAAAAAAGTTTTCTTATAAATCGTACCAAGATTACAACGCACGCTACTGAAATACACAACAAAATACTTACGGAAATATCTCGAGGAGAATATTTGGCAAAGAAAATATGCCTCACAAGTACTAATCCAAATATGAGTGCCCCGTAGTGTATCACCAAGGTCGAGCTGCAGAACTGTATAAGCCAACCACGTCCTTTACCCAAAGCGGTTAATAAAATTAGGAGGAAGTATCTGAACCTGCTCTTTTATCATCTCATTTATGTATATTATGAAAAATATTATGAAAAAACCTAGTTTTCCTTAAGGGTCATTGAGGAAAAGCTCTCTATTGTTAAAAGTACGATATGCTCTCTATTGATAAACCAATACGAGTTGGAAAACCATAAATATATGTAGCAAAGAATCTTATCCAGTTTTCTTCAACAGCTATGTACAAGGTTACAGAAAATCTGTAATGAGACAATGCACATAGATTCATTCTTTTAAAGTTATAAGTTTATATTTAAATATTCTGTCTGCCTTTATGTTCTTTCCTTATGTTATATGTATCTATAATATATATATATATATATATATATATATATATATATATATATGTATGTATTAGTTATTTTATCCCAAAAATATATTATGGACACATAACATAGAAAACTTAAATATATCGCATTTTTAATTAATGAAAAACAGAGATGTTCTCAATTAGGAACAAAATTAATAATTTGAAAATAAACCAAAAATAAAATTTAATAACTCAACATTAATTTACAAAGACAAAGAATTAGTCACTCGTAATAATTGGGATGTTTGATTTACACAGGTATAATATGAAATATTTTTCAATAATTAATAAGCTCACATATAAAAAGCTTATTAATTCATATTCCGTGAAATAAATCCATATTCGAGCAAGGTACAGATAACAAAGTAAAGTAAATGAAGACATCCAGGCGATGAGCCAATAATTTTTCTAATATTGCACTTCTTATTCCCTTATCCCATAGCTGTTTCAAAATGGCAACACCATTTTAGAACAAAAAGATACCCTCAAAATCAGCGAGCTTTTAAATTTACATTAAATCCAAAGGCGCTAATCATGAAATGAAGCACACGCCCCTGTACAATAATTACTAGCTATTCCGCATACCCTGCTATGGAGGGCAGAGAGGAGAGGATCAGTTAAGGTAGTAACCGGAAATTACTTATTCAAAATGAGCTTTATGTCGACCGCAATAATCCACTACGAATAATGCAGAGTTGGAGTTTTCAAAATTTTTTAAAGAATTGAAATTCATGACACAGTTATAAGAGGTTTAATAATGACTGACACGGATAATTAATACTACTGAACGTATTTTATTCACTTTTGTATTCTGACTCCATACAGACGAATATATTTAACGTGACATTGGATACTTTACTTCGAATTATATTTTGTAGGTCGATTTTATACTGATTACGTGAAAATATTAGGAAGACATGTCTATGTATAATTAATGTATAATTAAGAAAAACGATGAATTTATATATATATATATATATATATATATATATATATATATGACAATAATAGAGTATGCCTTTGTAGGTGTGTGTTTATGATTTTCTAGTCTTTCATCTCTATGTATACAATCAGCTTCCAATACGAAAAATAAGTTACTTCCAATAGGTGTAAATTAAGGTTCCGTAAAAATTAAAACATGTTTACTGGCCATAAATTGAATATACGTTTTGCTAAGAGATTTAAATTTCTAGAGAGCAGATGACACATAAGTATTTGGACATTATCTAACGAAAATCTTAACGTTTTATATACTTCTATTTCATTCTTTTTGTCATAACTTGTAAGAGATCGCGCGAGATTACATTTGCTCCATATGTTTGCTTAAAGCAACACTATTACAACGACCAAATTTGTCACAGTTTAAAATTAAGCAAAGACCAGAACATCATTTTGTGGCTAGAAACCCATTTTGCCAAATTGCATTGTTGCCAGTTACGTATTACAATTTATAAATATGTTAAATATGATGTTGATTGCTGCAATTTAGAATTTTCTCATTATTTATTATAAAATTTATGTCATAATTCTTTCAGGATCTGTGTTTAAAACATTGTTTAATTGTAAATGTATTCAAAATTCACAAATATGTTTTACACAATATTGTTCACAAATGTTTGTAAGTCGTTAATCATTTAAAAATGCTCATAGACGTGAAATGATTTGTTACAATAGAAATAAAATAACGAAATGCTCAGGCGTCCGGTAATCGGATTATTAAACTAATTTTATTCTTAGTATAAGTGCACAACCAAATTAATTTTATTTTTCGGGTAATTGTATTTTTATATGTTACTTTCGTAATTTAAAACTTAAACTGTTTTATTTCTTTTGAAGAATTAGAAAAAAAAATTTGAGTATCAAAAATTAGCATATTGTTATAAAAAATTCAAAAAATGTAAAGAACTAGTTTAAGTTGTTAACCTGTAAAATTACATATTGCAAACCTTTATTTTATTAATTTATTTCATTTATCCTATAATTCGATGACTAAGTTGTTTTATTCGTCTAATAATTAAGAACTAAACATTCATGTTATTTTAATGTTCCAAAAAATTTATTTTTAATTAGTTCGATGAATTAAAAAACACGGTTTTCGAGTATCATATATAGGGTTGCCACCATTGTCAGACCTAAAACCCGGAGGAGTAAAAACAAAAATATGTTAAAGACAGGTCTATAAATTTACAAAAAAAGCCTTTGCATTATTTATTTAATCAGTTTTAATTTAAATTAATTCAATAATTATACTTATTATAGTTTTAATAATTTACCATATACTTAGCTATTTTAAATGGTTTTAATAATTATTGAAATAAATTATTTGGTGTTTTATGAATCACATGATATTTTTGATTCTAACAATAAAAATAGTATTTCTTGCCGGAGCCTGCTTGATATTTAAAATTATATTTTTCATTTTGTGTGCTTTTTTAGCATTTTCAACAGCTACAGTTTTTTTAAATAATGAACAAACTCTTGACGTATTATAGCTAAATTTAATTAGGAGTTCCGATTTCATCCTTTCGACCAACATGCAGTTTCGTTCGTCCGTCCACAAATTTTCAATTAAAGAAAAAACTTGCTCAACAAAAACGTTGTTTATGGTAACAGAAAATATTTTCCCCACTAATTTCGATAGATTTTTAAAATTAGCAACTTTGAGAAATTCGGCCCATTAAAAATCAGACCAACATTTTGGAAAATCTGTCTTTATTAACTGTGGATGGATTATCTTCAAATTGTTAACTTCATTGTAAACTTGATCTTCGTCAAAGTTTTTAGTCCAAACAATTCGACCGTTTTAGAGACATCTTCGTACGCGATGGTACATTTCAAGTAAAATTTTGAAAACAATTTTAAAACGTAGTTATTAAAATCATAGTATTTATTCAAGTGATCAATAGTATTTTTAAAAACTACATTAGTTTGGTTTTTCAACAATAATTTTTAAAAATTTTCTTTTTTGAAATTTTTACGCCATAAAATTGGTCATTCAATCGGTTTTGGATTTTCTCTTTCACCTGATTCATTATTAGATACAATTGAGTAGATGTGACAGTTTCTTTTTCAAGCAATAATATTGCTTGAGTTAAATATTCATGTAATGATGAATAAAATATAAATAACATTCTTGAAACGTCATTTTTGAAGATAAATCCCCTGTATTTGTACAATTTCTTACAAATTTCCATACAATTTTACGACACGCATCTTCCCCACGACTCTTAAAATATGACGATAGAGCAGGCCAAAACAATATTAATCAATCAAGAGCTTAGGTCAAACATAACCATCGAGTTGGTCCATGGCGTAAAACTTTTATATATCCAAGAGAAAATTCGAGTCGAGAAAATTCGAGTATTTAATATAAATTAACTTTTGTTTAGAAATACGTTGAAAAAAAATGCAAAATCTGAATACTGTCTGTTGCAGGTACCAAAAGGGTGGGGTGCGTTCTATAAATTTAGGCGGTGTATTTCATACATCGTAACGCCATTAAGTTGAGGAGACCCTTTAAGTAAAACAGCATCAAGTTTTTACGCATTCTTATTACAATATTTTTGTAAACAGCTTGTTATGCACTATAGAGGAGCTTGTGAGTTAGTGAGCAATTAACAAAGTACTTTATGTAAGGGCTGTTCAAATCATGGGCCCGCGAGTCACACGTATTCCGTCCGACATTTGTTTGGTAATACTGAGTTTTGATAAATACAACCAATTAAATACAATGTAATTTAAATACCAAAATAAAATAAATATATTTAATACATTGAAAATAAATACCTGGCAATAATAAAGGAAAAAGTAAACTATGGAGGTGTTGTACCAAATTAAAGGTTTGGAATACAGTTTTTTTCAGTGGATACAATGAGAATATATTTTGAGGAACTTCTAGTTTTTTACAACATAAAACGATTTAAATAATTTTTCAGTCATCACCCAAATAGGTATGGAAAACAACCTGCTGTTAAATCATTAACTAAGATAATTGAACTGCTAATTAAAGGGTGAACTTCTGTCTTCACTTTAATTTAGCAGCTCAAACTCCTCTTATTTCAAAGAAGAGCACTTCTGCCTGCCCAATACCCTTCCGCTCTATTTTTGCCCCCTTCAGTTAGGAAGAGTGGTAGCTCACTTTTCCGGACTAACCAAATAAAAGATCGGGCTTTATTGCAGATATTTAGTTGTCTGTGAGTTCTTTCTAAGTGTAAGCACGATTACGTCAGATTTTTGCAGCAATTATTGATGATTGTACCTAACGGTCCTACTTTGTAATTTGCACGTTATATTGAAGCTTTATATTTTGCAAATGAGGCTTAATAATGAAAAATAGCGAAAGATACCTCCATTCCTAAAAAAAACCTGACGAATTGTATCAAATCAGTTTTACAAAATGAAAGATGTACCACTTTAAAAGTTTCATTTCTAAAACTTATAAATGGTAAGTTCCAATATGATATTAACTTATCATATTGATATTACAAATCATTTGTTCAAGGCAATTAAGAATTATAGTAATTATTTTCATCAAGATATTTAAAGTTTCACTTTATACATTTTTGAACAGTACTGACTTAGGTACATGAAGAAATTATCTATATTTAGTAATAGTTAAAAGAAATAAAACCAGTATGAAAAAGAAGTCGGTTACATCCACATCGAATAAAAATATTAAGCAAATATTTGATCCTGAATAAGTAAATATCTGATATAATTATGTACTCAATATTCCCCTGAACCGCCACAGTGTTGTTACAAGTATAAAGTCGTAAATTAAGGTGTACAAAATATGTTAGGTTCGCTAACATAAACTTTATCCTCATTTCTGGGCAACAATTTTCAGATTTGTAACTTTTCATTAGTATGCTAAAGACTGCATATTCATATAGACTATTTCCTGGCTGTAGGATTTCTCTATATATATCTTAATGACACGTGTATTATATATATATATATATATATATGTATATATATATATATATATATATACATATACATACATATATATATATATATATATATATATATATATACATCTATATATAAACTTAACCTGAAAATAACTTCCGAACTAATGTTTTTGTCTATTTGTTGTCATTTTCGATAGAAGTCAATCTTACTACCAATCAATCATATTCCCGTGGGCTAGCCACTTATGATAAAATTACATTACTGATAATAAGAGCTAGGATGAAAATAGGGAGGTTTTAGAGGCAGCGTGCCCTCCCCCGCGTCATTGTGGTCAATCTGTCATCTTATTTAAGTGTGTCTGCGACCCGACTTTCGCGATGCCGTGTTGATTTTTATTCGGTATAATTAAAAAACTTAAGTAATAATAAATAAGTAATAATAATAGTAAAAATAAAATCGATTTTTGCATTTGAATGCAATGGTTAATTCAGTACCTGTTGTTTATGAATATGTAAAAATGAAACAATTGAAGATAAAATGAAAATTGTATGGTTAAATGCAAATTAAATAGCATTAAAAGTGATTGTAGGCATCCACAAACTATTACAGCCATCTTAATAAAATCTAATTTACAAAATATTACTTCTACATACATAAAATTCACAAAAATTACAGAAAATGGCAAACAAAAACGAGAATGGTATTAAAATTTGGTAAACAAAATAAACAACTTATTTATTTCTTACTCGATTCTTATCGCATAATTAAATTTAAAGTTTTTTAGACAACGTTTGACCGAATCGAATGAGAACCAAGATTTGAAGTCGATTTTCAAATATTATCGTAACTAGAAATTATATTTAGATGAGTAATTTTATGGTAATAACTGACAAATAAGGAAAAAACATACAAGAACATTAAAAAGCGGTATCTAGTTTTTATTTGATCTCAAATAAATTGTTTTCAAAAAATATTCAACGTACAAAATTATCAGACACAGACGGTTCCATATAGGTAATAGCTATAATTTATGATTTTATAACGCAATTAAACAGAAAGAATTTCACATTATTTCACGTTTTATATACCCTTCGGATTGATAACAGTATTAAACAGACAATTTAATTATTTATTAATGTTCCATAAACAATAAAATACGAAACTTAATGTCGAATAAGTGATGTTGAATGAGTGGAAAACCAATATAAGATAATGTGATTTCATTTTATGACACCCAAATATTGATACAATTAAACTGTAGAAATGCATTATTAAAATCATAAATTTCTTGCACGGCCACAAGCATTTTTCAAAGATCTCCTTGCGTAGACACAAAAGTTAGAGGAAGTAAAATCTTGACATACTTAGGAGAAAATAAATAGGAAACATAAAAGAACAATAACTTTGGGTCACATGCAACTATAGCAGAATTTTGTTTAGTATACGTTATGTTATACAATTAAATTATGAAATATTTGTCATTTTATATCCTTTATTTTTGGGTTATATTACCAAAAAACTTGCATTTAATTTAAAAAAACTGCCAAGGACGAACAGATTTCCAATTTTCCACTATCCATTTCATTTTACCAAAATGACTGAAATTAATTGTAAGAGACGAATGAATGAGTATATTTCTAAAATTAAAGAAAGACACTTTGAAATTGATGTAATCATAATACGTGACTTGAGAAAACTATACATCAACGAAAATTTGCAAGTAAAACCAATAAGGACATCTTCCATTAAAATAAAGTTTCAAAATATATGGTTATAGAACAGTAATATCAAAATTTAGTGTCAAAATTTAAGTTTGACTGAAAATAAACACCTCCCTTTAACTTATTTATCAACTGAACAATCTTCTTAACATTCACAATTGCAAAAACGTGTGTATTATTATGTTGAGAATATTTTGATGTAATTAAATTTCAAGATTAGTTTTTCTTTATGAAAACTTAAGCTGTAAGTCTATGATATAATAATAAATGAAAATAGTAATAAGAAACTAAACAAATTTTATGTCCCGTTTGTTAATGCCGTTTACTGGCAAAGAGTGATTAGAATTGTTTCCCTCTTTTATCCATTCACTGCGATGCTGATACGACACTATGGAGTTCATTTTTCCATATTATGACAATGAAATTTTATAATTTTGTAGATATGCTACAGATTTTGAAAATTTAAAAACGAGGTGCAACAATTACATAGGTGCAACAATTAATACTGAAAACGTTATAGATTGCACAGAAATAAAAATGTACTTATTTCTTTAATAATTTTAAAGAAAAATCTGTGTTTCATTTTTCTTGCCGTCGGAATTTATATTGAAAGATTTTTCTTTCATTTTTAGCTTAAAGGTGACGAAATATCATTTTTTCGAATCAAACCCAACCCCTCCAAATTCAGAGCCCCAAAGCTTTATTGCTACGCCAAGAGGAGAAACAACAAAGTAAACGTATACTTATTGCATAATTTTTCACCCTTTAACTTGTTCTAATTGTGTGTTAATTAATTTGTGTACTATTCAAATGTCCAGATTTAAATTCTCATTTCAAATTAAAGCGCCCAAAAAGCGTAGTTGTGTAACCGCACAAAATTTTCCGATAAAAGTTTTCAAGAAGAATTTTCCTGTGCATTTGTTTTCTGTGTTTAAAAATCAACTTGTTATTTCAGAAGTCTGATGATTATGATTATATCGAATCAATTTAAGCCAGGAACTAAAGAATTATATAGATAATAATCTTATCAATGTATGTAATCTTTTCAGAATTTAATTCTTCTTAAGTACAGGAATATTTTAACGGTCACCTATATAATAGCCTTAAGGCCTACTATAGAGGATCACTAAAGTTCTGTTTATTTTAAATCTGACAGATAAAGATAACATTCTAAAACATACGGAGAGATTAAATTTGAAAGCTCCAAGTATTTTAATAAACTGACATCTTATCAACATTTATTTTTTGTTGGCGTATTCTATCACGTATAAAATCGCCAGTCTACTTTGAAATATTTTTTTCAAATGAACTGTTAATAAATCATAAGCATTAATTATGTGTTCTGATAACCCGAAACTCCTGGTAGTCCTACTGAATACAAAGTAGTTGCGTAATGAAATTCATTGGGGTGGTTATATGAAAACTTTTTGGATATAAACCACAGAACAATGACACTTTTATGACGACAGTTTATTTAGTAATAATAGACGACGACATTAATTTTGTTGTACTTTACGTGGAACTTCAGGCACAGCGCGATAAATTATTAAATTATCGAGTTTTTGAATATTGTATTTCCATATACCGTGTACCAATTTATACCATGTAATATAATATATAGCATACCTATTTCGGTAAAACTATTTATAATTGGCGCTTTGTGGTGCAAAAATAAACGGGTTTAATTATTATTTTACAAAAGTGTTTGATGATTTCTTTAAATATTTTAAATTAATTTTTATAGCTTTTATTGTAAAATTTGATTAAGTAACAAAATAGAAAAATAAAACTATGTAACTCAAAATAAAGACGGTCAACTTCAAATCTGTAATTGCAAACTGAAACGCTATAATAAATCAGATCATAAATACGATAACAATATAAAATACGCTACACGTTCAACAGCATCCATATGCAACAGCGTATTTGAATCTGTTTATATCAAAATTCACGAAAGTTTCAGCTAAACGTATGCAAATTTGACGAACAGTTGTTCGATAATTGAGACCTGAAAATAATATGGAAATTTTATATATTATCGGGAGGGTCATAACTAATATAAAGATTTTAAAAATATCTTTAAAAATTTATGTAAAACAGATTTAAAAATATTAAAAATGTCCACGTTATTTTTTCTCCGAAATCATATGACATAGAAAGTGGGCACAGTTATTAAACATATTATTTCGCAGGGATTTAAAAAAAAGTTATAAAAGTGGATAGAAATTTTGGAGGAGGCTCATACAGTGTTCTTTTTTTATTTCAAATGCTATATTTGATATAACACAATATGAACACATAATCAATTTAAAAACAACTTCTAAGAATACCAAAAGAAATTTTTGCCGAAATTTGTGTAAAATATTTATAATTAGTAGTTCTCAAAAAAATGATCTTCTATGTCTAGAAATGAGGAAAACAGATTTACTAGACGTTTACGTAAAATTTACCGTAAAGCTAAAGAGATTGTTCCAAATCTTATTTTTAAAAATTACGATATGCTTACTGCTTTGATAAATATACTATTCATTATATTTACGTGATAAAAAATAATAATTTATATTTGTCAGTAGTTTAATGTAAATGCTATGTGCTTATCCTTTAATGTTTTCGTGTATAAAAGTGTAGGGAACCCTTACAGAGCGTGCTCTATTCATACTTCGGAGATTATTTTTACGCGGATTAAAAGAAAAAAAGTTATAATGTTTTCAATTTAAAAAAAATATTTAGTCCAATTGCTGAATAGAATTCCAAATATATAATTCATACTTAAACCCATTTGATTTATTCAGTTTTGAATTATATTGTGAACAGTTAAACTCGAACTCTCCAGCTTCTATTGGATATCAATTAGGGCTACGGTTAAATGAATCATCTCTCGGCCGTTCTTAAGGATGGTCTGAGGAATACCAATGATGTTGGTCAAGTTCCAATATGTTAAGTTTCTAATCGCGTTGCATGAATTTCGCTAGTCACTTTTTAAAAAATATGATTAAAAATTCAATGACTATCATGCGTCAAAATCTATACTCTTGTTAATGTGATAAATTTTACTTTATCTATCTACACCCCATTCAATTATATTTGGCAATATTTCTATAAATAAACAAACTTATTCACGGCCCTATTTATATCCTTATTTTTTTCAAAACAAGACTAGAAGAATCTGAAGCTTATAAAACATTTTTAGAATTTTTGAGTAATGAACTATAACTATTCAGGTAAATAATATGAAGTGAGTGAATGCGCACGAGGTTAACTTATAATTGAAACTTTTCAACCGTCATTGCTACATGCAATAATGTATGAAGATGTTGTTAATTACAAGAAAATTTTAAAAAATCTACCTTATGTCTTGCTTATTACTACAGGTTTGTTGTTTCGACCCATTTTCTGTTCCAAAATTAAATTTAAAAAATAACAAAGAGTGATAGGTTTAGTTTACTTATAAAATATCTCTATTTTTACAAATAAATTCAGAATACGTATGGCTAAAAATTATATATTATTAGACGTAGATATATGTTATTAGCTACGGGCGTAACTTCAATTTATGTCTATTACCTTAATATGCTCAAGTTCTACTGCACAGTAAGCTATTTCTTAATAGGGAATAGCTTGCTGGGAGATATGAATTTCGAACGTGTCTATTTGCAGAATAGTCTTGTGCTACTAGCGGTATGTAGAATATTCATAATGATCATAATTCAATTTAGATTTATAATTGTAGTTTTTGCAATTAACTAATAAAATAAATTTTAAAAAATCTAGATAACTCTGCATAAAAATATTTGTGAAATAGCCAGCCACTCACTGATGTACATCCGATTATAATTTATATTTTCAAACGTTTTTTTTTCACTATCTTTGCTTCAGCGATATGATTGTATTGCATTTAGTTTAATTGGTGTCTACGTTGGTCACACAGATTCAGTGATTATTAAATATTTATATTTTTCCTTTTTATAACAGCTTATAACTTTACTACATAAAAACA
The DNA here is from genome assembly GCA_039881145.1 of Druceiella hillmani. Lineage (NCBI taxonomy): Eukaryota > Metazoa > Arthropoda > Insecta > Lepidoptera > Hepialidae > Druceiella > Druceiella hillmani. Next base: position 879 of record JAYKKI010000147.1, on the reverse strand, counting down.
TACTTCTATGCATGGATTAAAATTGTTGGGGTACCCATACTCATTATACTTGGCATATATGACATCAAATAATCTTAATTTTTTTAAAGAAATTACCAATATCAATAAAGCATTATGACTTTTCTTTCAGCAGAGTTTTAAACAGCGGCGTAAATAGACCGCCATTATAATGGAAAGAAGATGTAAAAATATTTGCTCCATATACGTGTACTGCTAGCGCTAATTAGTAAATCTTCTTTATTTGGTGATTTAAATCAATGTGTTTAGATTTGTAAATATTAGGCCATTCCAATTATATATTTTCAATACGATACATATTTTGCATAAAAAATCAGAAGAGGGCATTAAAATTAACATGTATACATTTTTTGAATAGTTTTAAAGAATTTTTCTTTCCTTAGAGATCTATTTAATTCTTATAATTTATCTAAATAATGTTTTTGGTTCATTTTAATAAAAAAAATTTTAAATCCTGCATCAATAACTCTCTTAAAGAAGTAAGGAAATAAATATATAGATAATTTTTAATACATTAAAAGAATTTTTGCTTTTCTTAGATCTGTTTAACATAAGAATTTATCTAAATAATGTTTTTGGTTAATTTTAAGATAAAAAACTTCAAACCCCGTACTCTGATCCCAGTACGTTACCGTCGCGCTAATAACTTCCTTAAAGAAGTAAGGAAATAAAGGTGTAGATAATTTTACATATATTCTAATCTTTTGTAGTAATTGGATAAAAACTGGCCACTCATTGATGGACTCGTTATAAGATCTCCTGAACTAAAAAGTCTACGAACTTGACATTTGACATGTATTTTTCTCTTGGTTTCTAGGTGCTTGGCTAAGACATAATTTTTTGAAATTCAATCCTCATATT
>JAYKKI010000146.1:2207500-2260000 GCA_039881145.1 Druceiella hillmani | reverse complement strand
TATTGAAAAAAATCAATGATCTAAAATCTGCTGGTGAGAATGTATGCTATCATCATTCGTGTGAATTATTATTGTTAAATAATTATAATAAAATTATTGCAAATAATCCACGAACTTCATGGCATGTAAATAGAGATGTTCACGAACAAATTTTTAAGCACATCATATTATTAATTGACACTGAGGTCATACAAAAAAAGAAATGCTTATTGTTATCATCTCTTTGCGATTTTTACAATAACAACTTGGAAAATTAATTAAAAGAAACCTGCTCAATAGATTCCAATAGTATAACTAATCATGTCCTTGAAAGTAAAATAGTAAAATATTTAAAAAAAAAAGATAAAAATAGTAAATAAATGTAAACATAAAATTATCATGCACGCGGACTGTAATTTAATTGAAGATAACTACCTCACAAGCCTTGAAGAAAACGATTTAATTGACAAATCAGCATTAATTTTACGTAAATTAATTTTAAAAATTGACAGATTTAAATTACCAGCCACTGTAAAAACTCAAGATTTAATTAAAGGTGAATTTTCTATACCAGACAAATTAGACAGATTTTATAAAGTTTTAATTGCAGGTAATGATATTCGACGAAGAGGATCACCTCTCAATCGTGATAGATTGACCAATTCATTAGCCTCAGATGCTATTTTTTGTGTCAGTAATGGAACTGTTAAGCCATCCAAACACATCGCTCTTGGTATGACAATAAAAAGTCTTACAAATAGTCGAAAAATCGTTAACATTTTAAATAGATTTGGACATTGCTGCAATTATAACGCCTTAGAAGAGCTAGAAACTGAAGCTACTATTTCATCTGTTGCCAGTACACAAGTTTGCCCTCTTGATATAGTACGCAATCCGTTCTTATGTACAGGTGTAGCATTTGATAATTTCGATAGATGTGTCGATACAATAAATGGTAAAGAAACGCTACACGACACCGTTTGTATTATATACCAAAATATAGATGAGGATGTTGATGACGATCAAACTATTGTTGATGATGAATCCAATGACATGTTACCAGGTTCATCTAAAAGAAGAAGAAGAACTTTTCAAGCAATTTTACCAGAAATTATTCTATACGCCAAACGATTGAGAATGTCTGGATCCTTCACACCTGTTTTGCAAGACGAATCTTCGTTACCAGAAAATTGACCTCTTTTAAAATCAATTGATCTATTGCATTTAATCTCACATGTTTTCCAAGTACCGAATAGCCCCATGTGGACAGGTTTCAATTGCCGATTACTGGAAGATAATAGCTTACAACAAAAAGTATCGTATCTGACACCTCTTAATTCCTCACCTACTAATATAGCCGTGGTGGTAAATACAATGGAACAGGCCCAAACAATTGGCAAAGAATGTAATCAAACTTACGTAAAAGTAACTTATGATTTAGCAATAACAAAAATTGCATTAAAAATTCAAGCAGTAGAGAAGCCTCGATTTTATAATTTATTTATACATGTTGGTTCATTTCATTTGATGATGGCTTTCTTTAAATCAATAGAAACATTCAGAAATGAGTGTGGATTGTCTCACATGATGATTTAAAGCAACATTATAGCTAGTGGATCAGTCAATGGAATTATTGAAGGAAAACATTTCAATCGATGCAAACGTTTGCATCCTCTGATGGCACTTGGTTTACAGAAATTGCATTTCCAACAATTTCTACAAAATGAAAAAAGTGACTATGATTTCGTCAAGGAGCATATTTACAATGATCTTTTACAGTACCAAACCACAAAAATTTCACATTCAACTCCTACAGAGGAACTTTTGCCTAATGATTCTTTATCTCAATTATTATCGTCATACGAAAATTATGTCAATCGTACACGACAGGGTGATTATGGAAAGACAGCACAATACTACATGATTTACATACAATTAGTAAATTATTACTTCACTTTATCTAGAAGTATACGTATGGGTGATTTTGATGTGTATAAATACATAATTCCGAAAATAACAAATTTATTTTTCATGGTGAATCAACAGAACTATGCTCGGTGGTGTGTTAAATACTCAGATAATTTAAATAATATTGATGAAACACATCCTGGACTTAAAGATGATTTCAAGAAAGGTTTCTTTGGAATTAAAAGAACTGAAAAACCTTTCTCAAGGATACCAATTGATTTGACACTTGAGCAAACCATCAATGCGGACGCAGCTAGACGATTAAGTGGTATTTCTCATTTTACTAACTCTCTGGCAGCACGTCAACGATGGGCAAAAAGTCATAGCATTAGAGCTGCCCTGATTTCTCATATCCTCAATGTTTGTGGATTGAAAGAAGTTCAAGATGTAAGTGCGGACTTAGAGCCTGGTAGAATCAAAATTTATGAACAACAAGTTTCTAATTTTGTGGAAATATTTGAGAAGAATTTGAATCCATTTGATCCTACTTTGGAGCAAAATAATTTGTATAACATTGCGACTGGAAAGCCTGTTAATTCTGAGGTAGTTGATTTTTTATTAAATATTGAAGAAAATGGCAATATTTTAAGACAACAGTTCATTACCGAATGTTCTAATGATGAAGATAGATTTGACAAGCCTATAAAGAAAAAAAAGTGTTGAACTTCACTGCTGCTCCTAAAAAAAATTGTTCTTGGAAATAAAATGATTGAAATAAGGATGCAAAGAGATTTATTTGGTAGAATGTTGGGTATATCTTTGAACCACAAAGTTCACATTGAAAAAGTATTGACTTTTCCACTTACCCTGTACCAACATGTATGTGTCATAATGATGGAACCATGTGCAAAACAGATAAGTCACGGTTAATAAAAATATTTGAAAAACACTTGACTGATAATAATTCACATCCACTGAGTTCCGACATAGTTGTTATAGATGGCTTCTTCATGTTATATTTAATGAAAGAAATTCCTCAAACATACGATTCAATTTCGAAAAAATTCCTCAGCATGATCACTCAATTTAAAGCAAATCGCATTGATATCATCTTCTATCAATATTTTACTCCATCAATAAAGGATTGTGAGCGTACACTTCGAGATGAATTAAGTAGCCCAGTTTCAATTGGACCCAACCAAATACGACCTCATAATTTCACTGCTCAACTAAAAACATTGATTTCAATGAAGCAATAGTTAATTTTTTTATCAACCACTGGTCTACTGATGATATGGATCCATTTATAGGCAACAAAACTATTTATTTGAGTTATAGTGAATGTTATTGCTACCGTGTTGAGAATAACAAAGTCAGATTCGAGGATTGTTTTTCATATTTGCCAAATTGATTTTGACGCAGAAGTTGTCATTAGATGCTCAGACACTGACATTTTAATAATATTATTAGCAAACATGGACAATTTAAATGCTTCATTGAAACTATGGTTAAATATCGGTGTTGGTAATCACCAAAGATATATAAACATAATCGACCTGATTAATATACTAGGAAAAAATGTATGTAAAGCTCTACCTGGCTTCCATGCAATGACAGGTTGTGATTATACGCCAGCTTTCTTTCGTAAAGGCAAACTCCGGCCTTTTAAATTACTTAAAGAATCGGAAGAAAATCAATTGGCTTTCCAAAATCTAGTTGTTGATGATAAAAAATTACTAGAAAAGACATTTACCACATTGGAAAAATTTGTTTGTCAGATGTATGGTGATTAAGATTAAGATTTCAATTATTTTCTACTGGTTACCGTAATAAAGAAATATATGACAATTTTCAAAAAAAAAAATTTCGACTCATCAAGCCTACCTCCATGTAAAGCTGAGTTACAGCAGCATTTATTACGAGTTATTAGCTATTAGCTTTGGTTAGTCTAGGCTTAGGCATAATATGTTAAGTTAGGTTAGGTTAGGTTGGGTTAGGTTAGGTTAGGTCAGATTGGCTTTACATTTCTTGCAGTGATTTTTGCTATATTTGGCCAATTTGACAATTGTTTTCCTTTTTCGCCAATTCCGCCATTTTTCGATTTTTAGTAATTTTTTTGAAATTTCATAATTTTTTAGATTGTCTTTACGCTTCTTGCAGTTTTGGGCTGGGCTGGGCTGGGCTGGGTTAGGTTAGGTTAGGTTTAGCTTTGGTTAGTCTAGGCTTGGTCATAATATGTTAAGTTAGGTTAGGTTAGGTTGGGTTAGGTTAGGTTAGGTTAGTACAGATTGGTTTTACATTTCTTGCAGTGATTTTTGCTATTCTTGGCCAATTTGACAATTGTTTGCCTTTTTTCGCCAATTCCGCCATTTTTCGCTTTTTGGTAAATTTTTTGAAATTTCATAATTTTTTTAGATTGGCTTTACGCTTCTTGCAGTGTTGGGCTGGGCTGGGCTGGGCCGGACTGGGCTGGGTTAGGTTAGGTTAGGTTTAGCTTTGGGTAGTCTAGGCTTGGTCGTAATATGTTAAGTTAGGTTAGGTTAGGTTGGGTTAGGTTAGGTTAGGTCAGATTGGCTTTACATTTCTTGCAGTGGTTTTTGCTATTTTTGGCCAATTTGACAATTGTTTGCCTTTTTTCTCCAATTCCGCCATTTTTCGATTTTTGGTAAATTTTTTGAAATTTCTTAATTTTTTCCGATTTTTGCAATTTTCCACCATTCTATGCCCATTTAAACAATTTTGACCATTTGTGACTTTTGAGTTTTCCTTAGCTTCAATTAGTCTAGGCTAGGCCCAGTATATGTTAAGTTCGGTTAGGTTATATTAAGTTAGCTTAGGTTAGGTTAGGTTAGGTTAGGTTAGGTTAGGTTAGGTCAGATTACGTTAGTTTAGATTGGCTTTTCACTTCTTACAGTGATTTATGCTATTTCATCCAATTTCACACATTTTTGCCTTTTTACCCATTTTTGGCCAATTTCGCCATTTTCGATTTTTGGTCAATTTTTTAAATTTCGTAATTTTGTCCGATTTGTTGCAATTTTCCACAATTTTGTGCCTATTTAAACAACTTTCACCATTTTTTACTTTTTAGTTTTTCTTAGCTTCGATTAGTCTAGGCTAGGTCAGTATATGCTATGTTAGGTTACGTTGGGTTAGGTTAGGTTGGGTCAGATTAGGCTTCTTTAGATTTGCTTTATGCATCTTGCAGTGATTTTTAGCTATTTATGGCCAATTTGAATTTTTTTTGGCTTTTCGCCATTTTGGCCAATTTCGCCGCTTTTCAATTTTTGGTCAATTTTTTAAATTTCGTAATTTTTTCTGATTTATTTTAATTTTCCACTATTTTGTGCCTATTTCAACAATTTTGACCATTTTTGCTTTTGATTTTTCTTTAGGTTAGGTTAGGTTAGATCAGATTAGGTTAATTTGAATTGGCTTTACGCTTTTTGCAGTGATTTTTGCCATTTCTCACCAAGTTGACAATTTTTTTGCCTTTTTCGCCAATTTCGCCATTTTTCGATTATTTTTCAAAGTTTTGAAATTTCATGATTTTTTCCAATTTTTGCATTTTTCCACCATTTTGTGCCTATTTAAACAATTTTGACTTTTGGGATTTCCTTACCTTCGATTAGTCTAGGCTAGGTCAATATATATTAAGTTAGGTTAATTTAAGTTAGGTTAGGTCATATTAGGTTAGTTTAGATTGGTTTTACGCTTCTTGCAATGATTTTTGCTATTTTGGCCAATTTGAAAACATTTTGCCTTTTCGCCATTTTTCGCCAATTTCGCCATTTTTGATTTTGGTTAATTTTTTGAAATTCCATAATTTTTTCCGATTTTTGGCAATTTTCCACTATTCTGTGCCTATATAAACAATGTTGATCATTTTTGACTTTTGGGTTTTCATAAGCTTCGATTAATCTAGGCTAGATTCATTTAGAGTATGTTAGGTTAGGTTAGGTTAGGTCAGATTAGGTTTGTTTAGATTGGATTCACGCTTCTTGCAGTGATTTTTGCTATTTTTGGCCAATTTGACAATTTTTGCCACATTCACCATTTTTCGCCAATTTCGCCATTTTTCGATTTTAGGTGAAGTTTTGGAAATTTCATAATTTTTTATGATTTTTTGCAATTTTTGACTATTTCGTGCTTTTTTATACAATTTTCACCATTTTTAACTTTTGAATTATCCTTAGCTTCGATTAGTCTAATCTAGGTCAATATACGTTAAGTTAGGTTAGGTTAGGTTAAGTTAGATTAGGTTAGGTTGGGTTAAGTCAGAGAAGTTAGGTCAGATTAGTTAGTTTAGATTGGCTTTACACTTCTATCAGTGATTTTTGCTATTTTCGGTCAATTTCACACTTTTTATCCTTTTTCGCCATTTTTCACCAATTTCGAAATTTTCGATTTTTGGTCAATTTTTTGAAATTTCATAACTTTTCCGATTTTTTGCAATATTTAAACAATTTTGATTATTCAGTTTTCCTTAGCTTCCGTTAGTCTAGGCTAGATCATAATATGTTAAGTTAGATTAGGTTAGGTCAGGTAAGATTAAGTATTTTCAAATTGGCTTTCACTTCTTGCAGTAATTTTTTATATTTTAGCCAATTTACAATTTTTTGACCTTTCTCCATTTTTCGCCAATTCCGCCGTTTTTCGATTTTCGGTCATTTTTTTTAAATTTCTTCATTTTTTCCGATTTTTTGCAATTTTCCGCTATTTTATGCCCATTTAAACAGTTTTGAACATTGAGGTTAGGTAAGGTTAAGTCAGGTTAGGTTGAGTTATGTTAGGTTAGGTCAGTTTTGGTTAGTTTAGATCGGCTTTACGCTTCTTGCAGTTTTTTTTCCAATTTAGCCAATTTGACAATTTTTTGCCTTTTTGCCATTTTTCGCCAATTTCGCCATTTTTCGATTTTGATTAATTTTTTGAAATTCCATATTTTTTTCCGATTTTTGGCAATTTTCCATTATTCCGTGCCTATTTCAACAATGTTGATTTAGATTTTTGGGTTTTCCTAAGCTTCGATTAGTCTAGGCTAGATCCATTTAGGTTATGTTAGGTTTGGATGTTTAGATTGGATTTACGCTTCTTGCAGTGATTTTTGCTATTTTGGCCAATTTGACAATTTGATTTTTGCTATTTTTGGCCAATTTGACAATTTTTTGCCTTTTTTGCCATTTTTCGCCAATTTCGCCATTTTTCGATTTTGTTTAATTTTTTTAAATTCCATATTTTTTCCCGATTTTTGGCAATTTTCCACTATTCTGTGCCTATTTAAACAATGTTGATTTTGATTTTTGGGGTTTCCTAAACTTCGATTATTCTAGGCTAGATCCATTTAGGTTATGTTAGGTTAGGTTGTTTAGATTGGATTTACGCTTCTTGCAGTGATTTTTGATATTTTGGCCAATTTGATAATTTGATTTTTGCTATTTTTGGCGAATTTGACAATTTTTTGCCTTTTTTGCCATTTTTCGCCAATTTCGCCATTTTTCGATTCTGTTTAATTTTTTTAAATTCCATATTTTTTCCCGATTTTTGGCAATTTTCCACTATTCTGTGCCTATTTAAACAATGTTGATTTTGATTTTTGGGGTTTCCTAAGCTTCGATTATTCTAGGCTAGATCCATTTAGGTTATGTTAAGTTAGGTTGTTTAGATTGGATTTACGCTTCTTGCAGTGATTTTTTATATATTGGCCAATTTGACAATTTTTGCCGTATTCGCCATTTTTCGCCAATTTCGCGATTTTCCGATTTTTGATGAAGTTTTGGAAATTTCATAATTTTTAATGATTTTTTTCAATTTCCGACTATTTTGTGCTTTTTTATACATGTTTCGCCATTTTTAACTTTTGAGTTTTCCTTAGCTTCGATTAGTCTAGGTTAGATCCATTTAGGTTATGTTAGGTTAGGTTAGGTTAAGTCAGATTAGGTTAGTTTAGATTGGCTTTATGCATCTTACAGTGATTTTTGCTATTTTTGGTCAATTTGACAATTTTTGCCTTATTTGCCAACTTCGCCATTTTCGATTTTTGGGGAATTTTTGGAAATTTCGTGAATTTTTCCGATTTTTTGCAATTATCCACTATTTTGTACCTATTTAAACAATTTTCACCATTTTTGACTTTTGAGTTTTTAAGCTTCGATTTGTCTAGTCTAGGTCCATTTGGGTTACATTAGGTTAGGTTAGGTTATTTAAACAATTTTGACCTTTTTTGACTTTTGAGTTTACCTTAATTTCGATTAGTCTAGGCTAGGTCAGTATATGTTAAGTTAGGTTAGGTAAGGTTAAGTCAGGTTAGGTTGAGTTATGTTAGGTTAGGTCAGTTTTGGTTAGTTTAGATCGGCTTTACACTTCTTGTAGTTATTTTTGCAATTTTGCCAATTTGACAATTTTTTGCCCTTTTCGCCAATTTCGCCATTTTTGGATTTTGGTTAATTTTTTGAAATTCCATATTTTTTTCCGATGTTTGGCAATTTTCCACTATTCTGTCCCTATTTGAACAATGTTGATTTAGATTTTTGGGTTTTCCTAAGCTTCGATTAGTCTAGGCTAGGTCTGTATATGTTAAGTTAGGTTAGGTTAGGTTAGGTTAGGTTAGATCAGATTAGGTTTGTTTAAATTAGCTTTACTCTTCTTGCAGTGATTTTTGCTAGTTTTGGCCAATTTGACAATTTTTTGCCTTTTTCGCCATATTTCACCAATTTCGCCATTTTTCGATTTCTGGTGTAATCTTTTTAAATTTCACAGTTATTTCAGATGTGTTTTGCAGTTTTCCACTATTTGGTGCCTATTTAAACTATTTTGGCCATTTTTGACTTGTGAGTTTTCCTAAGCTTCGATTAGTCTGGTTTAAGTCCATTTAGATTTTGTTAGGTTAGGTTAGGTCAAATTAGGTTTGTTTAGATTGGCTTTACGCTTCTTGCAGTGATTTTGACTATTTCTGACCAATTTGACAATATTTGCCTTATTCGCCATTTTTCGCCAACTTCGCCATTTTTCGATTTTTGGTGAAGTTTTGGAAATTTCTTAATTTTTTATGATTTTTTGCAATTTTCGACTATTTTGTGACTTTTTATACATGTTTTACCATTTTTGACTTTTTAGTTTTCCTTAGCTTCGATTAGTCTAGTCTAGGTCAGTATATGTTAAATTAGGTTAGCTTAGGTTGGGTTAGGTTAAGTTAGGTCAGATTAGGCTAGTTTAGATTGGCTTTACGCTTCTTGCAGTGAGTTTTGCTATTTTTGACCAATATGACAAATTTTTGCCTTATTCGCCATTTTTCGCCAATTTAGCCATTTTTCGATTTTTTGTCATTTTGTTTTAAATGTCGTAATTTCTTCCGATTTTTTGCAATTTTCCACTATTTTGTGCCTATTTAAAAAAATTTTCAGCATTTTTTACTCTTGAGTTTTCCTTAGCTTCGATTAGTCTAGTCTAGGTACTTTTAGGTTATGTTAGGTTATTTAAACAATTCTGACCATTTTTGACTTTTGAGTTTTCCTTAATTTCGATTAGTCTGGGGTAGGTCAGTATATGTTAAGTTAGGTTAGGTTAGGTTAGGTTAGGTTAGGTCAGATTAGGTTAGTTTAGATGGGCTTTACGCTTCTTGCAGTTATTTTTACGAATTTGACAATTTTTGCCGTTTTCGCCATTTTTCGTCAATTACGCCATTTTCCGATTTTTGGTCAATTTTTTTAAATTTCATAATTTTTTCCGAGTTTTTGCAACATTCCACTATTTTGTACCTACTTAAACAAATGGCCATTTTTTTTAAATTTCATTATTTTGTAAGATTTTTTGTAATTTTCCTCTATTTTTTGCCTATTTAAAAAATTTGTCAGGATTTTTTTAGTCTTGAGTTTTCCTTAGCTTCGATTAGTCTAGTCTAGGTACTTTTAGGTTATGTTAGGTTATTTAAACAATTCTGACCATTTTTGACTTTTGAGTTTTCCTTAATTTCGATTAGTCTGGGGTAGGTCAGTATATGTTAAGTTAGGTTAGGTTAGGTTAGGTTAGGTCAGATTAGGTTAGTTTAGATCGGCTTTACGCTTCTTGCAGTTATTTTTACCAATTTGACAATTTTTGCCGTTTTCGCCATTTTTCGTCAATTACGCCATTTTCCGATTTTTGTTCAATTTCTTGAAATTTCATCATTTTTTCCGAGTTTTTGCAACATTCCACTATTTTGTACCTACTTAAACAAATAGTCAATTTTTTTAAATTTCATTATTTTTTAAGATTTTTTGTAATTTTCCTCTATTTTTTGCCTATTTAAACAATTTTGACCATTTTTGACTTTTCCTTAGCTTCGATTAATCTAGGCTAGGTCCGTATATGCTATGTTAAGTTAGATTAGGTTAAGTTAGGTTAGGTTAGGTTAATTTAGGTTAGGCTAGGATAGATTAGGTTTGTTTAGATTGGATTTACGCTTTTTGCAGCGATTTTTGCTATTTTTGGCCAATTTGACAATTTTTGCCTTATTCGCCATTTTTCGATTTTTGGTGAAGTTTTGGTAATTTCATAATTTTTTGCAATTTTCGACTAATTTGTGCCTATTTATACGATATTTACCATTTTTAACTTTTGAGTTTTCGTTAGCTTCGATTAGTCTAGGCTAGACCTTTTTGGTTATGTTAGGTTAGGTTAGGTCAGATTAGGTTAGTTTAGATTGGCTTTATGCATCTTGCAGTGATTTTTGCTATTATTTGCCAATTTGACAAATTTTTTTGCTTTTTCGCCAATTTCGCCATTTTTCTATTTTTGGTAATTTTTTTAAATTTCGTAATTTTTTCCGATTTGTTGCAATTTTCCACTAATTTGTGTCTATTTAAACAATTTTCACCATTTTTGACGTTTGAGTTTTTTAGCTTCGATTAGTCTAGTCTAGGTCCATTTAGGTTATGTTAGGTTATTTAAACAATTTTGACCATTTTTGACTTTTGAGTTTTCCTTAATTTCGATTAATCTAGGCTACATCAGTATATGTTAAGTTAGGTTAGGTTAGGTTAAGTTAGGTTAGGTTGAGTTAGGTTAGGTTAGGTCAGATTAGGTTTGTTTAGATTGACTTTACTCTTCTTGCAGTGATTTTCGCTAGTTTTGGCCAATTTGACAATTTTTTTGCTCTTTTCGCCATTTTTCGCCAATTTCGTCATTTTTCGATGTTTGGTGTAATTTTTTTTTTAATTTCATAGATTTTTCAGATTTTTTTGCAGTTTTTCACTATTTGGTGCCTATCTAAACTATTTTGACCATTTTTGACTTGTGAGTTTTCCTAAGCTTCGATTATTCTGGTTTAGGTCCATTTATGTTATGTTAGGTTAGATTAGGTCAGATTAGGTTTGTTTAGATTGGCTTTACGCTTCTTGCAGTGATTTTTACTATTTTTGGCCAATTTGACAATTTTTGCCTTATTTGCCAACTTCGCCATTTTCGATTTTTGGGGAATTTTTGGAAATTTCGTGAATTTTTCCGATTTTTTGCAATTTTCCACTATTTTGTGCCTATTTAAATAATTTTGATTTTTGAGTTTTCCTTAGCTTCTATTAGTCTAGCCTAGGTCACAGTATATGTTCAGTTATGTTAGATTAAGTTAACTTGGGTTAAGTCAAATTAGGTTAGTTTAGTTAGTTTATACTTGGCCAATTTCACACTGTTTTGCCTTCCTCGCCATTTTATTTCATTTTCGCCAATTTTCGATTTTTGGTCAGTTTTTTTAAATATCTTAATTTTTTCCGAGTTTTTGCAATTTTCCACTATTTTGTTACTATTTAAACAATTTTCACCATTTTTGACTTTTGAGTTTTCCTTATCTTCGATTAGTCTTGTCTAGGTCAGTATATGTTAAGTAAGATTAGGCTAGGTTAAGTCAGGTTAGGTTAGGTTAGGTTACATTAGGTCAGATTAGTTAGTTTAGATTGGCTTTACACTTCTAGCAGTGATTTTTACTATTTTTGGCCAATTTCACACTTTTTATCCTTTTTCGCCATTTTTCGTCAATTTTGACTTTGAGTTTTCCTTTGCTTCGATTAGTCTAGCCTAGGTCAATATATGTTTAGTTATTTTAGATTAGGTTAACTTAAGCGAACAAGATAAAAAATTTAACAAGTTTTTATCTTTGTCGCCATTTTTTGCCACTTTCGCCATTTTTCGATTTTTGGTAAATTGTTTGAAATATCGTCATTTTTTCCAATTTTTTGGAATTTTCACTATTTTGTTCCTATTTAATCAATTTGGACCATTTTTGACTTTTGAGTTTTCCTTAGCTTCGATTAGTCTAGGCTAGGTCTGTATATGTTAAGTTAGGTTAGGTTAGGTTAAGTTATGTTAGGTTAGGTTGGGTAGGTTAGGTTAGGTCAGATCATGTTTGTTTAGATTGGCTTTACTCTTCTTGCAGTGATTTTTGCTAATTTTGACCAATTTGACAATATTTGCATTTTTCGCTATTTTTCGCCAATTTCACAATTTTTCCATTTTTGATCAATTTTTTAAAATTTACTCAAAAAATTGACCAAAAAAAGTATCACCGCGTCACAAAGTGTCACAGTATCGCAAAGTATCAAAAAATGTCACAAAGTATCACAAAGTGTCACAGAGTGTCGCAAGTGTCACAGAGTGTCACACATTGTCACAAAGTGGCTTAAACTATCACATTGTCACAGTGTCAAAAAGTGTCACAAAGTATCACAAATTGTCACAAAATGTCACAAATTATCAGAAAGTGCCACAAAGGATCACAAAGTGTCACAGTGTCACAGTGTCACAAAGTGTCACAGTGTCAGACTTTCACAAAGCGCAAAGTGGAAAAAGTAGGCAAATTGGGCAAAGTGGGCAAAGTGGGCAAAGTGGGCAAAAGAGGGGTAAATTTTTTTTTGTGTAAAATTTTGACCCGACTCGATCCGACCCGATGCATTTGTATATATTCCTCTCAGGGTTTTTGATGCATTTGTATATATTCCCGTCAATCTATCCAAAACATTTCAAAATATAATTAAATAGCAAATTAACATTTTTGGTCTCCTTATCAACTCCAAAACACAGCCTGTGGCCTGTGAAATACTAAGTCGAATAGAAAACTATAAACAATGAAAAGAAGAATTTTTATAAACGGGATTAGAGAAGGTTTTGTATCTTTGAAAGCCAGTACTTAGAACGCCCAAAAGGTGCATGCCCAATAAGTGTGAGTAGAAAACCTAGCTCCCTTCAGCAGATAATGTTCAGCTAGGTTTAGTGACCGGAAGTTTAATGGAGGATCAACACATTCTACTAGCAGAGCATTTATGGAACTGAATTTCATTACTCTCGCTATGATCCTTAGTGCTTGATGCTGAATGCGGTTCAATTTACGGAATTGGATTTAGATATGGTATCAAGGAGAAATGAACCATAGTCCAGATGACTACGAACTGCAGTGTTATATATCAACTTTAATGTGGTAGAGTGTGAACCCCACGACACTCTAGAAGTGCTCGTAAAATATTCATATTAGCCTGGCATTGGGAGATGACATGTTTAATGTGAATGTTCCAGGATAATTTTTAATCTAGGAACATACCTAAGAATTTGGTATTAATAAGAATGGGGATCGAGGAGAATTATAAGAAATAGATAAATGTGGAGTAATTCTCCTTCTTGAGAAAACCACCACAGCGCTTTTGGAAGGGAATATTTTCATTTCATGACAATTAACCCATTTGTTTAGGTTAATAAGGGCAGATTTCAAACTATTATTGACTTATCAGAAGAATATAAAAGCCGATCATCAACGTATTGTTAAACACGGGAGAAAGGATTTAATATTGAGTGAATCATATATGAGTGAATATTGAAAAGTAAAGGGCTTAAAGCAGAGCCTTGGAGAAGACCCCTCCGTATAATTCTTGTTAAGGGAGACCTAAGAATGATACATCTTGGAAAAGAAAATTGGGATGGAAATTTGTAATCTTGATCGAGATCCCAAGATTACAAAGAATTTTCTTGAGTGTTGGAAGAATTACGTTATTGTAGGCTGAAGAAAGATCTAAAAAAAACAGCAAGTGGTTAGGACGCTGAGATTGTCCTTTGTACTTTTAGCTCTCCTGAAGCCAAATTGGTTGTTTGAAAAAATGGAATGGTATTCTGTTAACCATTGCAATCGATTCTTAATTAAGTGTTTCGCAACCTTCTCTAAAACAGGAGAAAGAACTATGGGTCTGTAGGATGAACCTACATTGAATCTTTATGAGGTTTGTGAATGTGAATTATTTTTTGATTTTCCATAACTTTGGAATATATTTTGATTTGAATATACAGTTGATGAGGAATAGGAGATAACAATTGGTAGACGGTAAAGTATTTTTCACCATTGAATATGATATTCCGTCAATACCAGGGGTAGAATCTTTAAGATGATGCAAGGTTAAATCCAATTCATTAATAGAGAAATTTTCTTCTAAAAAACGGTTGACTCTAATGAAATTATATCTGCAAGGTAATTCAAAATAAAATCTATCTACCAGGGGAAGAATCCTAAATTTGGGACGGATGGGGGCAAGCTTGTTTAAAAATTTGTCTACCCAATTCCCGTATGCAGATTTGGGAAGATCAGGCTAAAAATAGCCCGAAAGCTTTTTATATTAGACCGGACGAGACGGAGACCGGATACGACGAGAAGGAGTAGAAGGAGAAAAGGAATGACAGAATTTCTTCCGCCTTACCTCTTTTTTTAAGGAGAATTCGTCTAGTCTGTGCTTGGGTCTTCCGAAACAAAAAGAAATTTGCTTCCGACATATTAGATTTATGAATCGTTTCAGCATCTTCGCATGCTTTAACCGCCGTAGAGCATCCTACCAGAGGGGAGAAGATCTGTAGTGGATGTTAAATCTCTTAAGTAGGATAAAGTTCCGAGCGGACAGGTCTATAGCGCTTACAAATTGGTCATAACAAGAATCAATACTATCCAGGTCCATTGTAATGATAGAATCTACTTCTACATCAAGGAAAGTGCGCAATACCACCCAATCCGCCCTGTGTAGGTTGTATTTTTTAAGAGTGAGAATTTTTTCAATACTTAAATTTAAACGAGTTAAAAAATCAGAAGGGTAAAATGGTCGCTTCCAAAAGGATCCGATAGCATATTCCAGGAAGCTAAACATTCCAATGATGAGTAGCCAAGGGCTCGGGTTCTGAAATAGGAAAAGAACTCGTTTTGAAGAACCATCATTCAGTAAACACAGGTCAAAAACGTCCTGAAATTCCACCAAGGAAACTCCTAGGGTGCTGCTTCGTATGGAACTACAAGACGGGCGATGAGCATTAAAATCTTCCAGAATAATATATGAACCAGGAATTGAAGTTAAAATATCCCGTAGTTTTAATTCTACGGGACATGTTGGAAGGAGGACATATATAGAGAGGATCGTGATATCTTTAACTCTCACAGCAACAACATTGAATTGAGAACTGCGGGGACCAAGAGAAATCTGGGAGAAGGGAAGGGATTTGTCAAGTAAAGTATAAGGCGGATCTGCCCTTGCCAACCGCTCTATCATCCCGTGGACAGGCATAGCCTCGGATCTTAAAATGGAATCCTGGCTTCAACCAAGACTCCAAGATGGTAGCGACGGATGAATAATACTTGACAAAGAGGTGATAAGATCTGATTCACTGGAAATAACACTGCGACTATTCCATTGCAAGACCCTCGCCACTGTTGGTGTAGCCATTAGAAATAAAATGTGGAAGAGAGTTAAGAATAGGGCAGGCAACGTTGGGCGGCATTTGATCGGGGGAAGTCAGTATTTTGACAAAAGTGGTCAATAGAAATTGAATAATAGAATTAGAGAGGAGGAGAATTAGCTGAAGTTGTCTAAGGCCATTTTCAAGCTGAAGAATTCGGAAGTCTGCCCAAGCTTGTTCTAGAGCCGAGCGGTCATAGCCCTGGTGGGACTTGTCGAAGAGAGGATTTCAGAGACACATTTTTGTGAGAAGAGTTGGTACGGTGAGACGGAGAGAACAAATTTTAGAAAGAAGTTGGAAAAGAATGAATTTGGGGCTAGGGTTGAGTTGCAACTGAGGCGTATGATTTTCTCGTAGAAAGGACAATTTTGGACGCTTCCGCATAGGATAGTCTATTTCAGACTTTTCAAATTTGATCTTTTTTGTCTTTCGAATTCCGGACAAACTCTATCAGTGAAATCATGATTTCCACTGCAAAAGATACATTTTGCATTGTCAATAGAAAGAGGGCAGTTGCTTTCCGGGACCGTCGTCAAAGACATATAAGGGTCCCCCAAACATTCTGAGGGTGGGAGGAAGGAGGTGAAGTCGGGGATGATGGTATTAAATCGGAGTTTGCGTGAAATTGTGAAAGGGGAGTGCGAGGGGGTCTTGCGAGGAATTGTATCCTCTGTTTCAGTGCAAGAGGGGTCGGAAGGATGGGAAGAAGGAAGATTTTTAGATTTATTTGTTTACGATTAGCTCTTTTACAATTTTTGGATTTGCGTTTTAATTCCTGTTGAAAGTCTATTGCGGCAGCATAACCCGCTGGGAGAGTAGGACTAGCAAATTCATTATTGTAAAGTGGAAATTTAGAAGGGTTTGGTGGTTTAGGGGGAATAGATCCATTTCACGAAACTGAAGTAAATTCAATTTGGTAAAAGTAGTTTCATAAGAATATAGCGTGAGAACATTTCGAAGCAAATGCGTCATTCTTTCAACAAATTAAAAATTCTTAGCTTGATTTCATTTTGATATAAGTTACGTAGGTGAAGTAGTTTTAAAACTTTTTATAACTAATAATGGATCCTGGTAAAAGTATGATCTTTTGTAGTTATAACCAATTCATAAATACATGTGGATTTAGATATAAATTGGTAAGTGATATTTAAATTTGAAATGCCCTGAATATCCATGTCTGTTATTTACTTTATCTGACTACTCCGGACATTGGACGACTGACGTAGATATTGTTTTATATATAAACCATATATTCCATATCCGGTAAAATTATAATCTGTTCATCACTAATTTATACATGCCTAACGTAAAGGTGCTGCCCGACTATTTTATAATTATCTATTAGATTTATGTTACACGACGGCCGCCACTTTGAATCAACAGTCAAGAAATTTAATTTTTGACGGCAGAACCCCGAAAACTATTATAATCCCATATCTTCTTAAAAAGCATTGAATTATGACAATAATTACATTTCAGAACTAATTATTTAATTCATATAAATTGTTTTCAAGTTTATGGATTTTTTACATACCAGTAATTTTTCAGGTATATAGCCCACATGAAGATGTTGTAATACAGTAATACTAATAGCCCACCTGAAGATGTTTTAATACAACGAAACCTAGATCGTGGCAAAGAACTTAAAGAAAGTAGAAATAATACTACATCACGTAGTTTTATTTAATTGTGAATAATGAATTTCTACAAAATTAACGCCAAATATATTCAATATTTGAAAACAGCCGATTTGGCTACATTGGCCATAATGTACGGTCGACTCCGAATTAAATTTCGAAAGACGATATAAAGCATTTGGTCCAACAAAACGTGCATAAAGTGTAATCTTACACCGAGTCACGTGAACATTAAGACTAGTGGAACAACTCGAGCCGCCCAGAAAGCAACAGCAAAAGCCGTCACCGCCTGGCTGAAGGAAGAAATTCGGGAAGCAATCATCAAGCGAGATAACATAAACCTCTGTCTAAAGGTAATACACTCTTCTTTAACATATCTCCTTCACCCTATAGAATTTGATACTTTAGACTATAAAATTAGAAGTGAATAAATAAAACCGGAGATATGGTGAATTAGTGGTATAACCTTGTTCTAACTTTCAGATACCCTTGCTTTTGTATAAATATATTACCGAGAATAACTTCCATTTAATTTTATTACATACACCGGAACATTTTTATTGTACAACCTCATATAATAACAACAATTTAATTTATTACCCTCACTAAAATACTGGTATATCGTATAACTCTCGGAAATATAATAAAACCTATACCGCTCCCCTACAATAAACTCACTAACATAAGCAGTGGGAAAACCGCACAAACCCGGCTTCCTCTATTGTGTTTGAAACATATAAATGCTGTTGGATGTTCCTAAGAGTTAATCTTTGCTAATAGCCCACCTGAAGATGTTGTAATACAACGAAACCTAGGTCGTGGCAAAGAACTTAAAGAAAGTAGAAATAATACTACATCATGTAGTTTCATTTAATTGTGAATTTTTCAAAGGTAAACTTTAGTATGTGATATTGCGAACTTAATAAAAATATTGGCGAAAATACCTACATTGTAATTCTGAGGTTTTTATTTTTTTCGTGGACTGTATTGATGGCGTTTTTAAATGTATCTACTACGTTTAAATATAGAGCGTTTTAACGAGTTTTATTTGAATGTCGAGGCATCTTGAAGTCTAAAGCAAAAAATAAAACTTCCACTGTCTAGGAAAGCCATCCTTCTCTGCTACATATATAATTGAAATATCTTTAGCCAAAGACTCGGCAGCTTCACTCTCTTTTCAAACAACGATCATTAAATAATAGTAAACTGTTCTTAAATTATATACCACAAGATAACATCGCATGGCGAGCGTACCGGCAGCTCATTTGTACGTCCAGAACACAGAGATTTGTACGTCCGGTAATCAGAATGGCAGGAAATGTGTCTGGTAGTTGTATTTATATTTTTGCGGTAGATCATCACCGAACACTCATCAGGGTGTGTTTGGTAATGACTGTTCGTTGCCCTCGCTGGGTGCGAGTTTCAGGTGATCGGTTGAAATGGTTGCTTGTATGTTTGGTAGTTGCTGTGAATGTTTTATTGTATCCAATCAATATTCTATCTATCTATGCTTTCATATTACTAGGGATAAACATTCTAACTGACGTTTCATTTTTGCATATCAATAACATATCAACAGGTAGGAATTACTATCTCCGCACGCTATCTACCAATGGAAGGGCAAATTACTCACTAACTACCCGACGTTGTATAGAAATTACAGATGTTGTTTCCCGATAACTTTTTAATAATTATCTTCGATAGGTTAGATTATCATCAGTAAGGGACTTTTCTATCTGTCATTTTCGAGTGATAAACGCCTATCAACTGTCTATTTTATGTAAAATTATCCAAATTTTTTTGGAAAAATTTATTGAAAATCAACAGCAAACATGTTGTCCCCTAGCTACAGCAATTTAAAAATTGTATGATCGTTTATCATACTGAGATGATGATTCCGATAATAAGAGTAACAGGGCCCGGGGTACATAAACACCGGAAAAATTTTATGTGTGAGCTCAGTGAGCGTAATATTAAAACTAGATTTCGAATTAATAAAAGTTTTACAATATAACATTATTATAATTTATTACGTATACAATAAGGGTCTTATTGTGTGTATAATGAATTATAATTGCAATTATTAATTTATTACTTCCTTCAATTATACCTTAAAGTTATATTAATATTGGCTTTTGTTTGATTTAACATTCGACATAAAGAAAAGCGGAGAACTACGCAAAACTTTAATTGCTTTTCCTGTACTTATATTATTCTCAATTTTAAAATAGAAAAAAATACTTCCGCTACTTAAAAATTCACCAAATATTTAAATTACCTCTAATCGTATGTAATTAAAATGTTTCTTTTTAGTTATTATTAACTTATTTATTTGCGCGGAACGCATCGCTTGTACGGGAGGACACGGATAGGAAGCTATCTTTGACTGTCGACACGGTCGACATGTTATATGATCTGTGGAGATGTCGATAGACAGTTAAAACATCAAAATACTTGTGGGAAGCAAACGAAAGATAGATAGAAAGTTATCAACTATCTTAGATAACTATCTACGTCGACGGATAGATAGAATATAGGTTTTGGACGTTAATGAACAAATATAGGTCAAGGCCCTGAGTGCGGTTACGCAGGTGTGGACAACGTTTAAGTGCATTGGTGGTTTTAGGTAGTTGTTGATCATATTTGTATTAGGTATATTTGTAGACAGTGGGTGGGCAAACGGATCTCGAATTGATGACAGAATCTCGGTAAGTAATTGGCGGTAAACAAACTATTATACAACGAACTACGTGTCATCATAATAGACGTCATCGTATTGTGGATAGAATAAATTATTTTACTTTAAATATTTTTTTATATTTTATGTGTTGTGTGTTACTTAAATACGTTGTTGTAGCCATTGTATCGTTATATATTTGTTTTATTAAGTGTTTATAATTATTTATAAACACTTAATAAAACAAATATATTATCTTTGTTATGTTATTAATTGGCGATCAAAATCAAAATGAAATACTTTTCGTGGATGTAATTGCATTAAAAGAAAAATGCCTGAATGGGCGTTTTTATTTTTGCCTCGAACCAAAAGTTGGTAAGTTTTATTACATAATATTATTATTATATTAGTAAATTCCAAGACCACAAATATTTTCTATAAATTCAAATATTCTTTGTAAATTTTACATTTTAACGTCGAAAAACACAATAGTGTATAATTGCGACTTGAGAAATACTCTTGCATACTAAAAGTAATTCTTACACGTTTCAGTTCTGTTTTAATATTTTGAGAAATGGATTATATTTTCAAATAATACGATTATAAAAATAACATTCTATGTATTAACAAATTTAAAATAACATTGATTGGTAAGTAGATAAAAAGTTGATTATTGATTTAAGCAAGATAATTGTAAATTGCATATATAACGTAGAGAAGTTTATTTAAATCTGTTTACTAAACATTGTATCAAAATAAAGATTGAGTGGTCACTAAGAAATTAAAATAGACTTTAAAGAAAGAAAATCGTTGGGAAAGAAAATGAAAAACTACAGTATTTGTTTTAATTTCAGCCCTTTTTAAAAATACATTGTGTAAATCTTAATACCTATCGTTTAAAATATAATTTTTAATTTTGCAGATTCTTCAAACTCTGCTTTCTTAATGAAATTGCACTAAGACTGCATTCAGCCAGCCTCACAACTATAAGAGATGAAAGAGAGCTCTCATATATGGCTACTTTAAAATATGTAATAAAACTGTTCGTGTTACAAATTATATATATGTGTGTATATATATATATATATATATATATATATATATATATATATAGTTGTTAATTAAAACTGGTTCCGTAAGGTTGTTAATTACTTTTCATTTAACATGTTACAACTGTAGTAGAAAATGAAATAAATTATAATTTAATTCAGTTCCATTCAATTTGAAGGTAATTTTTAGTAAACTTACAAATACATAGTCCTTGTGTGATGAAATTAACAGTACAAAAAAATATATCCCATTGTATTAAACTATCGTATGATGAAGTAATTATCAATTTAGATGTAGAGTTTTTATGTTGTATGCATTGGCGTAGCCAGGGGGGCAATGTCAGGTACAGCCTCTCCAGAAAAAATAATTCGAGTGAAGTTTAGAGATTGGTGAAAAAATTGTTAGTGACACATGATTTTTTATCAAATATTTTAAGTGATATATAATTTTTTTAAATATCGTGTAAATTTTATAAAATGATTATGAACAAGTCGGTCTTTTTGTTTGTATCGGCCCCTCTAGGAAAAACAGTGGCTTTCATTTTTCAAGGAATTACATAATCATGCGGTAAAGTATGGGGTTTAACAAAAGTTTGAAAATATATCTCTTCCATTAAAAGATTACGAAATATTTCTATAACTTTACCTGCATTTGTATATTATTTTTTGTAGTAGTTTTGTAGTATATACTAGCTAAGTAGATAGTTTTCTTACATTTAGACAATGATGAGGCTTGGACAGAATGCGAACCCTTGACCTGTAATGCAGATAACGGTACGCGGGTATAAATTCTCATACGGGGTAAATAAACGCACATAAGTAAATTGTAGGAAGTAAGCGAAATAAAATATTTAAAGAAATAAAGGAGTGTTTTTATTAAATAATATTGATAGTAGACAAATTCAAAGTACTTTTTCTTAGCGATTGGTACACAAATGTAAATCAATCATAACAATAATAAAGAAATCAATCATCTTAAAGTATTTAGTATTCATTTGCATAGCTAGATTCCAAACGGTCAACAAAACAATTAAATTTCAAGTGGATAGTGTGATCAATTGAATCCTTTATGACTTGCAACGCAACTCTTATAATTACTCAAAACAAGGTTAAAATTAAAAAAAAACAAAACTCTCTCTTTTAAAAATAAACGTAATCATATAATATTCCAATAACATGATACAATCTTCACAAAAGTCATTATGACTTTAAATGTAACTCTTACAATTATTCAAAACAAAAATATAAAAAATCAACACTATTACAAAAGAAAACGTAATCATTATAATATTTAAAAAACAAGTTAATAATCTTCACAAAAGTCACAGACAAAAGCTCCTCTTACATAAACCGTGCATTCTTCGTGACACCATTTTTCACATAAGCAGCACTGGATCCAATCTTCTGTAGGTGGATCTTCAAATTTTCATTTGCAGATGGAACAGTAAAGGGATTCTACCCTCTTTGGTTTTATACGAGTGTTCTTCTTACTTTGTTTTCGGACACATATTCTCTTAATACTATTTTTATTTGTTATATGGTGCCGGTTGGTCCCTGATAGCCGCAGTTGAGAATCTACGTTCGTTGGTTGTTAGGGCTTCCGAGCTTCTTTTCCCTCTTCAATTTTGCGTTTCTAGAAGACGGACTAAGGACGGAAAAAGGACTTTCTGTAACAATTTTCGATTTCAAGCTCACTCTTGATTGTTTCTCCTTCTCCGTCATGTTAGGTAAAGGACTAAGATCTGCTAACTTTACTCTCTGATTGTCTGACTGAATGTTTTTTTATTCGCTTCATCTGATTCTACTGCATCCGTCTTCTTAGTAACTGACTTATTCATCCCAAAAACTTCAGCCTGTTCATCAATGCTTACACCAACACGTAAACATGAATTATTGTTATCTGTATTAGTATCGGGAGCAGGTACATTAATATCTACCTCGATGGTGGAGGTACTCTCCGTTTGCTTGTCATGATTATCAAGCAAGGACGGACTCACATAATGTTCATCCACCTCAGCTTCATTTTCGATCGATGGTGGGTTATAGTCCTCTTCTATGGGCTCAATTGTGGAAATTTGGTCAATCACTGAAGAAGGTGCAAAGTCCGCGTCATCAAAAATATCAGCTGCAAAGGGAAATATTCCTGTGGCTCGAAAATCAAATTCTGCATTTAACATAGTTGCAACCTGGTTAAACGCAACATTGAATAAACTGAACACTTGAAACTGCGTTATACTTCTACCTGGGTGCTGTGTCATCCATTTTTCGCATTCGACTGCGTATTTTGACTTCAATCAGCTATGAACTGCAACAACCAATGGTTGCAGCTTATGACTTCCATATGGTGGAAGTGTTACCTTTACGATGTAGTTCTCACGAGAATGGTTATCTAGTACCAGTAGTACAGGTTCCTCTTGAGTTGGTTGGGTGAAATATTTGAAATGCTGCAACCAATTTACAAATAAGTTTGAATTTATGAACCCGCTGTCAGAAATCACTAATAAACTTCCTAATGGATAGCCATCTAGTAACTCAGAGCGTGATCTCTTGAGTGGGTAAATTAATACTAGAGGAATAAAATGACCCGTCACACTTATGCTCAGTACTGCCGTCATGGTAGTACCTCTCTCGGCAGAAACTATATTTCCGACTACCTTTTTACCTCTGAAACTCACCACTTTCGGGGTTTTTTTAGGAACTGTGCTTATTCCCGTTTCATCCATATTGTAAATATTATTTGGAGGAAATTTGTATTACTTGGTTTTATTAAATCCTATTGCCCTCGCTATTCTGGTTGGAGCAGACTGTCGCAAGCACAGATTGGGTTGTCGACGGAGATTCCACCCAGTCACGATCAACCATTTTAGATGATTCATTAAAACGATGTTGTATATTATTTGCCACAGAAAACTCGTGTGCTAGTCGACGCATATTTTTTATGGTTAGGATAGGACAGATAGGCAGACCCTTGATGTCTATATCAAAGTATTTTGATGCCCGGTGTTTAAAACATCTATATTTTTGTTGCGTTGGTGTTGTGTTGGTTGACCTGGAGAAAAAGCTTAACGGTTGCTTCTCGTTGCTTTCGATCTGATGCAGGATGGCTCCGATGGCTATATCTGAAGCATCAGTTGTCAGCGATATTTCTGCTTTTTTCGAGGGATGGGTTGAGTTAGTGGCATGGCAGAGCTTCTTTAACTTTTGTAAAAGCGTTTCTGGTCTCATCCATCCAGATTATTTGTTTTCGGTTGTTTTTCTTTATTCCGGCAAGTAATGTTATTAGGGGTTATTATAATTTGGCACATTTAGGGTTAAATCGGTGGTAGAAATTTACCATCCCCAAAAACGGGAGTAAGCTGGTAAATGATTTCGGTTCCGGATTACTGTTAATCGCTTCTACCTTGGTTGTAAGAAGTTTGAGTCCTTCGATAGATACTTCATATCCCAGAAACGGAAATATCCAAATGCACATTTCGTTGTGTCGATGCATAGACCAAAGTTTGTTAACCTCTCGAAAATTAGATGCAGGTGTTGCTTGTGAGTTTCTTCATCCGGAGACGCTACCAGAATGTCATCTAAATAACAGAATTCAAAATTCAAGCCTTGGAGGATGCTGTTCATAAAACGTTGGAACGTCTGGGCAACATTGCGCAATCCAAACGTCATAAATGGGAACTTGTTGGTATGCTCTGATCCGATCAATGGATAAAAGTATCGGTGCACCTTGTATAATATAGTTGCAATCACTCAAAAATGGTAAAGGATATCTATTAGGGATGGTGACTTTATTCAATACTCAGTAGTCTCCACAAGGCCTCCAATCGCCTGATTATTTCATGGTCAAATGTAGAGGGCTGGACCAACTGCTCTTCGAAAGTCTGCATAATCCGATTTGAAGCATGAACTCGAATTCTTTTCTTGCTGCTTTGAGTTTTCCTGCCGATAATCTTTGGACTTTAGCAAAGATGAGAAGGCCTTTAGTCTCTATGAAATGTTCAATGTTATGATGTTTGATTTTGCTGTTGGTTACGTTAAATTTTAATAGATATGTAAAGGTGTCAATTATCTCTTTGCACGGTTCTTGAATAGGATTGAGAATTGATGTTTTATTATCATTGCCTCCAAGACAAGGAGTTCGATTAATTGTAAACAACGTTATACTTTTTTTAGAGGCCATGAGGAGGTTGAAGTTGGTGAGAAAGTCTATTCCTTTGATTGGCTTATTTACATCGGCAATTATAAAAAGCGAGTTGAAACAAACCGGAGACCTAGATCAAGCTTCAATAATTGTTGTCCGTATGTTTTGATTTTTTTACCATTTGCCACAAACAATTCTAACTTCGATACAGTTTTTCGATCGGATGGCATAGCCGGATATACAAATATCTCGGTTGTCAATGAGGGACAGGGGCTCAGTTTTCCGAATCGCTTGGTTTCAACTGGAAACTACAGGAAGAAAGAATGAATGCTTTGTCTCCAAATTTCTGGTGAAAGTAACAGAGGTCACCAAACTGAGCACTGCTGTGATTACGATTCCTTGATTTATATCTGTAACGGAATGGGGATCTGCTCTGTCGCTTGGACAATGCAGAATTGCAACTTGTTGTGAAAGATCACTAATGTGTATTTGCATTTATTCAATAATTCCGGTGTTCGCTGCGACAGGAAAAGTGCTATTGATTTGAGGATTAACAAGATTCAACTCCCAAATCTGATCGGCCATATCTGACAATTGTTTAAGATCATCCTTGCTGGCTGATAAAATGCTGCGCATGTGCAGTGGTAACCGTTGTAACCAAAGGGTTTTTTGGAAAGCATCAGTTACTTTATGGTCTGCCAAGTTTCGCATTTTACATAGCAGTTGCGATGGTTTTTTATCACCAAGATCTAGTTCACTCAACAATTTTTGAGTTTTTTGTGTTTCAGAGTCTGCATAAAGTGAGATTAACCTAGTTTTAATACCATCATATTTGTCAGTTTCTGGTGGTTTGAGAAGCAAATCCGATACTTGAGATAAAATGTCTGCGTCAATAGAACTAACAACATAATCGTATTTGGATTGGTCAACAGTAATATTAGTATTTCTAAATTGTGCTTCAAGTTGCAAAAACCAAATTTTAGAGTCTGGTTTCCGAAAAGGGGTCACTTTTACGCTTACCCTGGTGACTGTTGCAGTTGTAGCATCGCTATTGTTTTCGATTTTGTCGTCCGGCATGTTGAGAACGGAAACTCCGCGAATCACGTCCGGGTCACCAATAAAGTGTGTGTTATGAATGAAAATGAGATAATTTTGATCGCCATCTCCAAGCCCACAATCGCAAATTGGAGATTCTCTGACCCGCAGTCTAGCCAAATGGGTGGGAATAGAACAATAACCCAAACGCATGCGAGATACCACAGAGTGTAATTAAACTCCATTTAGATTATTTTACTAAATTTAACAATTCATTATATACACATGTTTATATTAAATCGAATGCTGAGAATTCATTTAAATTTTTAAAATAATTAAATTTAATTAATTTAATAAAAAAATTAAAATAATAAAATAAAAAGGAATAAATAATAATTATTATTATTAGTTCTATTATTATTATTTATTAAATGATAATGATTGTAATTATAGATAAAAAGATCAAATTTTTTACTAGTCTATATGAGAAAATACATTTTAATTTTTAAAATTTAATTATTTGATTGAATTTAGATTTTCCCAACTGTATTTATAATCACTCTCCAGTCCTATTATTATTATATTTCCATTAATTACTTGCGTGCAAAGTAGAATTATCCTTGTATTATACCAAAGTATAACTTCTATAAGTAACGCACAATTTTTTAAAATGAGATAACAGATTTATAAAATAAAGTTTTTAAAACATTCAAACCAAAATATTTTATATTCCATCCAAGATATATTTATCGTTACTAAAATATTGCCGGCACGAACCCATAATATACTAATTTTCTTGTTATTTCCCAGTAATTTAAAATAATGAAATAAAACAGACAAAATAAGCCATCTCTCCATTTTTTTATGCCAGATATACATGCATCAAACGCTTCAACCTATATTGGGTTCCAAAACGACGGCTGTTGCCTTCTTTTCTTTCTGTTCTCTAGATATACATTCAATGACTCTTGTAGTGATGCTGCTTCAGGTATGTTTTTTCAGTAGTAATTGATCATACTGAAAAAACGTGAGAATTCGTTGATGGTTTTATGTTTGAGGAAGTCGATGATGGCTTTAATCTTTTTTTCAGTGGTTTGATACTGTCCTGGGATATGCAATACCTGAGAAATGTTCTTCGGTCTTCCTGAAATTGCACTTGGAGGGATTGATGATGATACCGTTTTGGAAGAAGTGGCAATGTTTGGTTTCGCTTCTCCAAAAGGTAAGAGAAGATGAAGTTGAGTCAGTGGAGTACCTCGAGTAATTGATTCAGCCACAGTAGACGTAGCATCTTCACGGGGATTAGATCATCAGCAAGGTTTCCCATCACGCACATGAGTTGGATAGGCCATTAATTGCAAAGTACCGTGTCAAATATTAACTTTTAGAACTGCCCTTTTCTCACGCTATTCATAAAATGAGATGTATATAAATAATGCAATCGAATCATCAGATGTAGAAAGCAAAGATTTGCCTGAAAAGATTAACAGCCCAGCTAATACGCAAGTTAAAAATATGTTGAAAATAGGTTCTATATTCAGACCAATGAGGAAGTTATTAGGATTTCGAAAGAAAAGAAAATATAAAAGACGATAGAACTCATGGAAGTTTATCCCTTGTATTTCTCTGCAGAATTTAATACGTCTGTAAATGTTGATGATTGCTATTGCTTGTTTCTGCTCTAGAGTTAATAAGAAAACCAATATGATGTAGTTACTAAGTGAAAAAAAAATTAAATTAAAATATTCTTTCAGATCAGCTTATCCGGAAACTCCACAAAAAAATAGATGACTTTTTTTATTTTCAAAGAGACAAATAATACTGATAAAAAAATAAGCAGACTAAAAAAGAAAAATATGGTAAAAATGAAAGGATTGTAATAAATTCAGTGAATGAAATTTCCAATTTCAAGGAAATAGATGTAGCAGGGATAACGAAAAGCAACAAAAAAACTGAGAAAAATAATGGAACTAACTTGTATCAATGCTAAAAAAGCAGAGATTAGACACGAAAAATGTAAAAAGAAGACTGAATTACCTTAATCTAAGAAGCTTACAATCTTGAAAGTTAAAAACCTAGAGGTCTTCGTATGATTCATTATTAACAAAAATGGACTGGACTTTAGTATTTATTCCAAAATATTTCATATCCGTTGCATTCTATAGGAACACAGAGATCACATTGCCGGTAATTCTGACCTAAATTTACTTTTCTGCCATCAATGATACAGATTCTACCGATTCCGAATAATCAGTAAAATATGACACTCTTGTTAAAGTAAAGCGAAATTTCTTTTAAATCGGTAAATAAATATTTCCGTTTTTTTTTATTGGATAACCTTTATATCTCTTTATGTTTGAAACTTTATTCTCTTAAATCATTTTAGGATTAATTATTATTTTGTAGTATAGGGCAATTGTTGTATAATATACAATACTTTCAAGTTTTTATTTTGTTTTATTTTCTGTGTTCATGAAGTTTATCATAAGAATTATTAACATTCCTGAAGAGAATTTATTTAGATTGTAAATTAATGTAAGAAGAATTTGATAGGTATAAAAATAATTTTTTTACTGAAAGAGAATATTTTATGTCCTTAAACTGGCAATACTTACCTGGTTTAATGTACTGTAACTATGGACTAAAACCATTGCAATTGCTCTATACCTGGCGGCTCTCATCTTCAACAATCACTTCTTAAACTAATGAATATGTCAGGAATTGTGATAGTACTGTAGACAAACTCATCCGTGCAATAAGTGGACGAGAAGAAAATTGCTACCTACAAACAAGAGACTTCAACATAATTTTAATACCATAAAAAATCATAAAAGGAACATTAGATGATATTGTAAGTTTCTTCTGAAGTACTGTTGTTAGAAGTTACAATCATACATTCATTTATAAAAATAATTTCTACTTATCGTCTTGTTCAACCCTTCCCAAAACATAATGTTTTGATATTGTAGAACAGTATCTCAATATGTAACTGGTTGAATCAAATAATTTTAATTTTAAGTTAAAAATATATACTTCTACAGTAAAAACCAATATTTTTAATATATTCTACATTTAAAACATTAGTTTTTTCAAAAAAGTCATTGAAAAACAATGTTAAACTTTTAAATATCACAAAACGTACTTGTCTTATTTCCATAAGTTCACTGAAAATTAAAATGTATATGTTAAACTGAAATCTCCCCTCAAATAGAACTCGGCTGTAACTATATGCAAATGAATAAATAATAAAAGTTATACTTCACTGAACAAAGATTTAAGGCTTAGAAATAAGGAAAGTTTCTTCTTAACAAAAGACATTGTTTAATAACAAAAATGTATATTTGATAGATTTATTCCTTCATTAAACATAATCTATAAATTGCACCAGAAAGTTATACATACTATGATGACCTGCGTCGATACTGAGTTGGTTACGATAAATAAAACTGTATAATAATAAAATCATAGCAATTGTATATGAGCTATGTATAGCTATAATGCTATGTCATCAATTCATATTGTTTCAAACGGTATCACTATTAACTATTTTATTGACATTATTCTACAATACATAATATCAATGTTTCATAGCCATCTCCCTATTGTTTTAACAAATTTTCTACATTCTACAAATAGACACAATCTAGTAAAAGGTAATCTGAAGATGAATCAAATTACCAGCAATTATCTGTGTGTGGAACTTTTATTATGGAAGTCTCTTCCAAATATAAAACAGGTAAGGAGTACATACTAAATATATCTTAAGTCAATGAAATGCTGACAACGATATAAACATTGCGAGATAAGCCAAATTTTGTGAATTTGCAAGAAATGAGACATGTATTCAATACTATTATTACATATGTTTTTGTAATATCAAATCTTAATACTCTGAGATGCAATGGGCATTTTTACTTCAGGATCCTAATAAAACGTTCAGCTGCAACAAAACTGCATTATTGTAAACAGCCTCAAATAAATTAATAACAAATTATATCTCAATAAAAACATTCAAAATATTTCATCATTTCATAATATGAATTACTGTTCAAGACCTCTACAAAAATATTAGAAAAAAAACGTTTTGAAAAAGAGAGGCACTCATAAAGTGCAAATACCGATTTACTTGTTGCTATCACTCGCTTAGATATCACTCACCTAGCTCTTACCTAGCAGTATAACCCTGTTGAATAGCCACAATAACTAAATTAAAATCAGCTTATTATAAAGCCTCAAGGTTCAATGAAAACGTTTAGGAATACTAGTTTTTAAAATGAGTCACGCATCACATCCTGCAATTGAATCAGCCCATTATTTCTGTCCCTGATTCGAAATAGAGATTTGTACAAAATTGTAGAGCTGAT
Source organism: Druceiella hillmani (assembly GCA_039881145.1). NCBI lineage: Eukaryota > Metazoa > Arthropoda > Insecta > Lepidoptera > Hepialidae > Druceiella > Druceiella hillmani. The sequence continues at coordinate 2,229,491 of JAYKKI010000146.1, read as the reverse complement.
TTACTTTTAGGAGCTTTTCACGATAAACACAGATAAAAGATGTTTAAAAATCCCAATAAACTCACTGGAATGACATTAATAAATTTAATTAAGGTTTAAGTTCAGTGCAATTAGTAAAAAATAAGATAAAATACATAGTAATATAAATGGTCTCGTAAGGATTGAACTTGTGCATCAGTACAACATAATAATTGTTTAATAATGGCTCCAAATTTCAAATGGGTAGTTCTTTACCAAAATTGCTTTTATAGTAAAACTTTTGCTTCAAATTTCTTTATAGTTCAATCTTTCTTTATAGTCACTATTGTTTCTATGTCCACATTGAATGATCCAAAATGTACAAAAATATGCAGACAATAAAATCTCCCCATCAAAGTTGTGCTTTTAGTTTCTGAGGTGCAACTCCAAGTACTATAATCTACAAAAGAAAAATATATACGTTGTTTTACGTAGCCTAGAGAATTTTTAGCCTAAACAATTACAAGTATATTACAAACATTGTTAACAGTTCAAGCAGAATATTTGCCCTTTAACGCAATATGAAGATTAGCTAATATTAATTTCCTCCTACATTATTTTTATGTTTTCGGGACTAAAAAACAATTTGCAAATATTGAAATTTATTTCAACTGTGGTAGATATAGACAAAGCCTAATATTCATGTAGGACAATTATGACTATTTGACTGAGAAAGTTAAAATTTTACTGAATAATTGTTATTATAGGTATGATGAAAAATTGTTGATTTTATGAATTTGAAAAGAAGTACGATTTCCTCTAAAAGAACACAATCCATAAAATTGTCTAAGAAATGCTGACAAACTTATTTTTAATATAAGTAGTCACCAAAACTTGTATTAAAAATAAGTTTCAATAATGAAATAATTAAACATCTCAAAGTTTTGCATAAATTAAGAAATTTTTAAGGTAATGGAACAATGAAAAAATATTTAAGAAAGAAAAAACACTGAGAAAAAATTCTCTAATTAAATTTAAGTTAATCTAATAAAAATAATCTGTTTTAAAATTGACAATTACGGTTTGAAAAGCTCCACTTTTGACATGCAGTGAATTTTATTAAGAATCTCTTACACTAACTCCTTATGAATGTAAACGGAGATTGCCTTAAAGCAAAAAGGTTTCACACTTTTAAATGAGATTTACTAAGATTCTATAGCACATTTGTGCAATGTCTTGAGATAATTGAGGCAGTGTATGCAAAATTAAAAAGGTAAATATTAAAAAACACTAAACTATTAACAAATATTAGATAATAGATATTATTACCTATCAAATTTTAAAAATTTTCTTGTTCTGATAGCGTTATACAAATTTATTTTAATAATTTAAAAATACATATGAATATTCAACAGACTACAGAACAAAACGACAACAGACTGTTATTCTTGACAATGTATGACATAATAGTTCACAACTGTAGTCTTAAAAAGGGCAGCATACAAGTAAAAATAGCATTTTGTGAACCAATATTTTCATAATTTCAATAACTGTGGCCCTTAAAATATTACCATTACATATTTGTTAGAAAGAAACTCATAAATGCCTAAACCTTGGGGTGCCTCTTTTCAATTTTTTTTAGATAGTTTATATTGACTATTTTAAAGTATAGTATATGATAATACAATACAAAATGAGTAGATATAATAAAGCAACAATTGAATCATAAATGTTATAAACTTTAAAATAAGCAAATTTGATTATACTTTAAATGGCAAAAAATCATCTTAATGCCAAGTATTAAATTAATTGATTGTAGTATATAAATATTACTCATTTCATAAATTTATTACTTTTATAAATTACTTTTGAAACCACAATTTTCAAATTCTGATATATAAAAGCAGTTTTTTTATACTATACAAATCTACTTTTACCTAGATGAGCTTATGAACTGCCAACTACTATGAGGTTACAACGAACTTGTCAGTATTGGCACTAAAAATATAAATGCATACATTCCCTGTACCCTCCAATTCCACTGACTACCAACAATTAACATGAAATGTGTATCGTTGCAGATTCTAAAAAATAAAATGCAACAATAAAAAGATTTGGTAGTCACACAGTGATGATAATCATCACTTATATTATCTATAATAACCAAGATTATTCTTATATTTTTTTATATATATTTTTTTATATATTCTCTGTATACCATTCTAGAGCATAATATCAAGTTACTAAAAAGTTCATACAGTTTTTGTTTCATTACAATATGGTTATCGTTCTGAGATCTTTATAGATCTTGTCGGGTGTACATGTTTACGCATATAAGTAGTATCAAAATGTACAAGTTAATTAATGAACTTTGGGACAGTTTTGTTTGCAGTCAACACTTTTTAAAATATCTGCTGAATCGGGTAAAATTTAAACCTGGATCAAAAGCTGCAGAATGGTATGTAAGACATGTGTTGCATTTAAAGATGTTCTAAAACAATCGGCACAGAGCTGGTTCAAGAAATTCTCCAATGGGGTGAAATAATTAAATCACCGCGGAAAACCACTCGAATCAGATAGACTTTCAATTTTTTAGCAATAAAGAGTTACAATCCATATTTGAATCAAATTTGTCTGTAACTTGTCAAGACCTTTCTAAAAGTAAATGAAGCAGAAATTGATTTTGCATTTACATCGACTAGGTAAGCCATGCAAAGGGTTCCAAGTAAACTGAAAAAGGACAGCTTCTTTCGCATGGAGAAAACATCTACAGGACAGTACCACACATCTTAACAGTAGCGCTTCATATTCAAAAATTTTGCTTAACATCTAGTGGACTGTATTATCTACTACGAGTTATAATTATAGTTCACTATTTAACTGGTATATTTCGATACTATTTAATACATATAAATACGTACACCTAAAAAGCCACATCAAGATTACATTGCATCAAAATCAAATCAAAACCGTAAAAACTTTTTTGGCCACTTGATATCACATAGAAATTTATTAAAACTAAGTTATTAATTGGATGAAACAACAGAAATAGTAGAAATAGAAAACTGGTTACAATTTTTATAATTTCATTTACAATAAAATCGTCTATTGAATATATTTGGCGTTAATTTTTTTAGAAATTCATTATTCACAATTAAATGAAACTACATGATGTAGTATTATTTCTACTTTCTTTGATTTCTTTACCACAACCTACGTTTCGATGTATTACAACATCTTTGCTAATATCTCACCTGAAGATGTTGTAATACAACGAATCCTAGGTCGTGGTAAAGAAATCAAAGAAAGTAGAAATAATACTACATCACATAGTTTCATTTAATTCTCATTGAAATCCTCATTCGCATGACTTGTACGAATAGAAAGATTTGTGTGACTTCAGAGTTGATATTTATGTAAGTAAATTATTTTGTCTTCAAGACACTTTAATTTAATCCCAAATGAACTTTATAATAAATACAATCTGGTACCAGTATTAATACTATTATAATATCTAAGCAACATCCAGTTTTCCAGTCTGAAAATTATTACGTTACTATACCTTCTACTGGGTTTTAGAACTTGTAATCTTCCTATGGAAAAATGCATGTATTTTTAAGGTAAATCTTAAATGAAATATAAATTAATGAAATGATTAACTGTACTATTTACAAATAAGAGCCTAATTATAAAAGTACCAAAATCAAAAAAAATTTTCTGAATATATTTTGAAAAAGAACTAAAATGAACATTGGCAATTATTTTAAACACATAAATGGATCCCTATGTTGTAGAGAATAATAGTTCAAGAGGTAAATAAATGGAATTACATCACACCTATATGTTAACATAATATCTTCATATCATAGTAATGAAAGTACATACATATAAGACTAAATGGCTAGCGACAACTTTTCCATACCATTTTTTTCCAAAAGAATTTTTCCTTTAATGTCCATCCTTATGCCCCACACAAGTTTTTAGGATAATAAATTATGTATGAACAGATTTAGGTAAAATCATGTTTCTTAAATGAAAATTTTTAAATTGTATTAATGCTTTCCTGATATGCTAAAAACATATATGATCAGAATTTCGACAGTGCCATGGTAAATAATAATCGTAACATAATAAAAAGTGACCTAATCTAGGTCACTGAATACTTCAAAGAACTAATGTCAAGCTTTCCTTCGTTCTAGTCTTTAGATTACAAACAGCTCGTATTAAGCTTGCGGTACAGTGTTACATAAAGGTGATATAGTGTTGTCTAAAGGTCATGCAGAATTTTTTTAAATAAATAGTTTTTTTTTTCACAGCATTTCGTTAAAGTAAAATATGTCAAAAATATTTTCTACAAATTGATGTGTAAACAAAATTGTCAGAGCTATATACATTCTAAATGTATGTTGCAAGTAAACGCTTTCAAAACAGGTTAACATGGTCAAGTGGTAATTATATGCATAGTAACTGTGTTCCCTTTTTAACTATGTGAATGAATTCCCTTTACATGTAGTATATTGTTAGCTTAGAACTGATTTATTCCAAGTTTGTGGGGTCTGTAAGACCTGTCTTAAGTCACTCAGAAATGAGTAGTTGAACATGCTTTTACGAGGATGGGTCAAAAAGTTAACCAAATGGAGGGTAGGGGTTGCTCATTCACATATTTGCTAATAAGGGACTCATTACAAGTACAGGGGGGTGCAGTGCCAAAATCTGGACAAAATTCAATTTGAAATTTGCACTGTATTATACCACTGATAGATGTCACGATTAGTGTTCAAATAGCATGACGCATGTACTAAACCAGTTACAATGTTGAAACCAATTGCGGAGTATAATCTAGGAGCCGCGATAATCAAAAGTGTTCACACTGGATGCTCTGCGACAAAAAACATTTGGTTCTTCAGGTATCCGAGATCGACTGTGTACGATGTTATCGCATAGTACAATGAGTCGGAAAAGTCCAAGGAAAGTTTTGCAACACTGATGAGGAAAACTCACTCGAAGGAGTGTGGTGTCAGTCGAATAGGGTGGCATCGCAAAATACAATGAGTGGTAAAAGTCCAAAGAAGGTTTTACAACTCTGGAGAAGAAAACCCACTCGAAGGAGTGCGTTATCAGGACACCCGACATCATTCAACAAGCTACGGACTTCTTTGTATAAAGTGTTGTTAAGAGAGTCACAAACAAGTCTAGACATGACAAGTTTACTTCATTGAGAGCTGCTATCGATGCGGCATTCACTGATATTGGGGACCGTGACACATTAAAGCGTGCCTGCACACTCTTCAGACTGAATAGAGGCAGTCAATCAACCATTCGGGGGATATATTGAGTGAATGTGTTCTTTAGAAAACAATGTGCTTAAAAAAAATTTGTAAACGTTTTCATTTTTGCAATAAAAAATATATTAGGAAAAAATTTATTGTTCAAATTTCAGAGTGCATGTTGGGCATATATACACCTAGTTTGAACTTAGTTGTGTCATTGATCTCTGAAATATCATCGATCGAACAACTATAGAGAAAATCGAATTTAGAAGTGGTATGATCTCTTCAAACAACAATCTAGTAAAACCATGACTTCAAGGGGCATAATTTCTTCAAACAAGACAAAGATTCGATTGAAGACAAACCGTGCTCAGGACGGCTGATCGAAGCCACCTTTTCAGACATTGTTGAAAAAGTTGAAAAAGGAAGTTTGGAATATTTGGAATATTTTTCATGACCATCTTGGCATGTCAAGGTCAGCGCAAGATCGGTGCCGACAATGCTGACACCGCCGTAAAGCAACGACGCGCCACAAAAGCAACAACATGCGTTCGAATTTCTATAGAGTAGATAAGGATTATATTTTGAGCCGAATTATTACGGGTGACGAAACTTGGGTTCACCAATGAAGTCTGAATCCAAGCAGGAATTGGTGCAGTGGCATAAAAGAGAATGTCCTAAGAAATTCCAGGTGTCGCAATCAACCGGGAAAGTCATGACAGTTTTCTGGGACGCGGAGGGTATCCTGCTCAATGACTTCAAAGATAAGGGCGAATACCACGGTCATCAACCGGAGCAGCTTAAAGAAACTTTAAAAGAGTAAAAGCGAGGAGAATTAACAAAAGGTGTACTACTTTTGTACGATAATGCACCTGTAAACAAGAGCCCTTAACAAGTGAGGCTTTCAAATATTGCAAGATCCACCTTATAGCCCAGACTTGGCCGCCTGCGACTATTACTTGTTCCCAAAAATGGAAAAGGAACTTTCTGGAAAAAAAATCAACAATGATAAAGAGGTCAATATAGGTCTTTATTATTGTTTATAACAATTCCATTTTAATTATAATGAATAAATTATAAAAAGAATCAGGTGAACCTGTAATAATATTTTATGTTTGCTTATGTGAAATAAAACCAACTATGCATAATGAAAATAAATATTATTGTCCATTGACACTTCAACTATATTGTCCAAGCACGCATACATGCAATTATTTAAAAAATAACACAACATATTTCAATACTGACTCTAAAATAAAAGAAAGCCTAATTGAAAAGAAAACCTAATTATTGACGTACAAAAAATGTTTTTTATTATATTTGTTTTCTCCCACTTAGTTATGAGACCCTTTATTGTGAAGACCAATTCATTTTGGAGAAAAAAATTCAATCAATTTTCATTATTTAAAATTGAAAAAAATTTTATAATTACTAAGATAATTATAATGTAATATTTATCACGACGAAAAGTTAATAAGATATATCTGTGACCACTTTAACTTCAGTTTGTTTATACTTGCAATAAATAATGTCAAATAGTGCAGTGATAATACTAAAAAGTCCAATAAAATGTTAATGGTGCAAAAGATCTTGCCGCTGAAGAGATTTTCTTGCACCTTCTCCTTTAGTTGTCCATATTTTACTGTATATTTTTTTGTTTCTTAATGATACAAGTCATTCTCAAAATATGAAAAACTTTCATGTCTCTATTGAACATATAAGGGAATTTAGTAACTTGGCATTGAATTTGCATAGAAATTTCATTACGAGATGACAACCCTACCGTTTCTTTTCATTCAGGCTTATTAGTCACTGCCCTTACATCCGAAATGTTTTCACATAAACATGTGACGTAACTGACCTGACTGTAGTGACAAATATAACTCAATTAAAATATTCTTGAATTGGAGCTCCACTGAAAAATAGTAGGCAAACTTTTCACCAAAACCTTTTTAAGCTGCACGATTATTCTGCATGACATAAATTTATCTAAGCTTATCTAGTGTTTTTTCTACAAATTGATTCATGACTATAAAGACATTAAACATATCGTTAATGAGACGTGGAATGGTATCAAAACTGTGTGTTATATATAATGAAACAATTTAAAAGAAGATGGCGTAAAGAAAAGGCTGCCTGTACCATAAAATTTCAGCCCTAGACCAATCAGGTTAACATTCTAACTTAAAATAATAAGCAGCATGAAAATGAAAAGAGTGATAAATCAGTAGTCCATCAGTGTAAAAATATAGTCAATATTAATCTTGAATGTTAATATATTTATACGTGTGACTGACTGGAAAAGACTTCTGAAATAAAATGTAATACTGCAGAAAAAATGTAAACAATACCTTCCCCTTTGACCACTCGTAAAATTTGAATACTTTCACCACCAATACATTAAATAGTGGAAACATCCACAGTTGACACATACAATTGAATTTTGAAGTCAATATTTAGCTACCATGATCTGTTGACACACCTTTACAGATTAAATGAATGTTATCAGAAGGTCGTATTGAAATAATATTTTTAAAAAACAAAATAAAATTATCCTTTTTTCACTGCCACAATATGTGCTAAAAAGCCCAGAGTTAGGCCATAAAATCGTAACTATGTTTCTAATACGGAAGACCCAAAACACTTGCTTATGTCTAAAAAGTCTCCTTTATACTAACACTATTTTCCAGGTAAAAAATACTCTAATATTGGAAGGCATTACCCCAAAAGGGGTATCAAATAGCAACTACGAATACGCTAAAATGTTACGTAACCATTGATTTGGTACACGCACAAAACTATATGTAGTACTTACGACATCAGTTACATTCTTTTCAGTAATTTAAATGAAATTTTCTTAGAACAATTATGAGTTTCGGGTGACTCATTATTGCATGCATGAAGAATTGTATAGAGATAATTAATCATACTCATAACATTTATTGCAGTATGTTTTACTAAACTTGCCCAGCAAAACTAGTGACGACCTACAAAAGTAAGACAGACAATGGCCACTCATGTAATTTAGCAAATAATATTTTGCTTATATAAAAGCTTTTTGATAATTATATTGATGGATTTACATGCAGCGTAACTAAATTCAATATTAACAGACTATCTCCGCATATTTTGAGATCAGTAAAGTGTCTCACAGTGTTATTAGTATTAGGAGAGAATATGTTGATTATTGATTAGGTCATCGTTTTCTAGCAGGAGCGGTTGAGCAACAATTGTATGATCGTTCAATGTGTTAGTTGTATATTATGCAAGATTGGACCTGAAAGTAAGAGTTTGAGAGAAATTCTAAAATAAAAAACTGGGGAACTTTGCGCCAATGATATAAGACTTGAAGGTATAATTATATACTGTTACTTGTTTCTTCCAACACCAATTTGCCATCTCCAAAAAATTATATATTATACTCTCGTCTGATCAACAGTCATTATAACATATTTCGAAGCTTGAAGTAAGTTAATCTTTTTATTACTTACTTTCAATGAAAATACAAAAAATTAACATCAACCAAGTATACAGCTACCACTGAACTATTGTACATTTAGTGCTACAATCAAACATTGCATATTTATAGTGTAAATGTATTTATAATTAAAGCAACTCCACATAATTTAAGAAAAAATAAAAAACTCACAAATTATCAACAAAAATGCACGATATGACTTTCCGTCATCGCCAATTACTTCATGTCAGTGCAGTATGTTGTCGATAGAGATTTCATGATAGCAGGCACCATATTCGAGCCATTCATTTCTTATAGAGAAGTGACATTTTATCTCCTTGACAAAGAATATTAAATGTGACTTCTACTAATTCTTTCTACTAAGACTTTCTACAATCTTTATATTGAATACAAGTTCGCTAAAAGGCTTTGAATAAAAGAATAACAGAGGTGGTCCCGTTAATACAAAAGAATAAAGTGTATCTGCCATAGTACCAAAATTCCTATGTCGCCGACTTTAATAGGCTACATACATTTCCAAAAAAAAATGTTAAATGATAATAAAATGTCATAATAATTGTTAAATGAGTATCTAGAACTATTATAAATTAACGGATGTATTTCTGTAAATTGGAAAAGACAAATTTGATATATCGATGTTGGTAAATACATCACATCTGCCAGGAAAATAATAAAAATATTTTTAATAATAGTGTTACAAAAAAAAATGTGTTTCAAAATGCTTTCCCTTTGTTCTAACTATATTCTTATTTAAAATTTACCCTAATTTTAAACACACCACGAAGAGCGTTTTAGTATTACAATCATCCATATAAGACAATAATATTTAACAGCTCTTAGAACAGAATAACTTTAATAGAATTACAGTTAACAATTCATTGAGTCAATTCTTGTGTATTCATTTTAATAACAAAGTTATACAGATATTCAAATAAAATATACAATTAATACCTAATATTCACAGTAGACGCGTAATAAATATTTTTATATTTCTTGAGTAAAATGTTCATTTTTTTTAAATTAATATATATATATATATATATATATATATATATATATATATATATATATAAAAATATATATATGTATATACATATATATATATATAACATAAACAATTTATGAATTTGACAGACATATTCTAATCCATCTCTATATACATGGAACATACAATTGTAATTTTCATCTTGTAATATCATATTAATATTAAGAGATCAAACACTAATACAAGAGCCTGTTTAATTGAACCTGACCCTTAATTCCTTCAGCAATCTTTTGTGGACATCACATATCTCTCAATAAATTGAGCATCTCAAAGCGTTTCACAAAATGGTTATGTAGAAATAGTTTCATTTGTCAATATTCTGGACAAGCTGCACGCTGTCCTCGCAATCCCTAGGATGTTTGACGCAGGTTCTCGGCCTCAGCGGGATAGGATTGTGCAGTAGAGAAAATCGATCATGGTATTGAGTATTCAGTTTGTTTCTACTTAGAACATTCTTGATATGGGATTCACCTGTCAATAAGAAGTGTAAATTTATTAAAAATTTGAAAGGAAATAAAAAAATATTCAACTTTAATATTAGACCTTACAAAACAAACAATGAAGTTAATCGCTATGATATGAATTAATTTGTACACCTATACTCATTTCAAACGCCTGCTACTAAACTGTATTTTTTACTCGACACTTAAAAAGTTTCACACTGATGAACACACTATGCAAGCGCAATGTAAAAAAAAAGACAACGATTTTATAGTTTCTTGAAGTTTGTTTCGCTCGTTTGCTTGTGTGCGAAAATGGACACCAAACAATGGCACCATTTTTTCTGCTTTTGACAGAAGTCAATAAAATGGGCACCAAACAATAGTGAATGGCACCACCACAATTGTAAAAATCAGAGAGTATCAAAGATCAGAGATTAGCAACAAGTATTAATAAAATTAAGATTATGTTCTTGTGACCTATGAGTGAAACAATGAAAATTTGATAATTACAACTTTAAGTCTCTTTCCGAAATAGTCATTAACTGTTACGCGGAAGAAGGCAAAATAAACAAGTGAACCTATTTCATTTCACTGCAAACAGCTCTGATATTATCTCACTGCTAATATTGATTTCATTAACGGAACTAACTCTGCGTTTCAAGTTAAAAGTTCATATCAGAAGTTTAAACTGAAAATTGTTATCTATATTTATGCCTGAAAATAAAAATCTCATAATTCAATCATCCCTTTAAATATAATATCTAAAATTTTATAGATAAACTAGCTAGCCCAGCAGACATTGTGCCGTCCTTTGATACACAGTGCAATCTATCGGGTCTAGACTTTGTGATTTTCTTTTTTAGCACTAAACTGACATATTTTGTGGATACAAGTCATTTTGGTCCATAAACTTGTTAATAACTTGACTACAGCTCCCCCTTTCGAGTCCTACTGTAGCTATGAACAATCGTCTTGACAAAACGTATATATTATATGAATATGGTTTCAGCCAGTCAAGTCATTAAGAAGTAACACAATCACTAATCGATGCAACAACAATTATACATAATAACATATCTTTTTTCGATTTCCCGATTAATTATTAAGTTGAGCTGAATGTTTTCTAATTCAAGCAAATAAAACCTAACATTTCTGAAATCAATGAGTTAGAAATAACATTTGCCATTTATTATATATTGCTGGTTAGAACTGTAAAAATATTTAACTCTAAATAATATATAGCTCTAGAAATAATGAAAAAAACAAAAATATAAAAATGCAATTTTAATGTCATGAAAATATCAAATACCATCTTGAGTAAATTTAAATAAAATAAAAAATTTTATACAAATTCCCATACCTGGAAGCGAAAGAGGCCTTGTGCCACCACCGTTATGGTTTCTCGCTCGGGGAGAAATGGATCTGGATGAAGACCTTGGTCTGCCCGTTTGATTGTTATTCCTAGAATTAGTTCTTGAATCTACCACACTCTCATGATTGTCCTCTGCACTGTGATGCAATTGTCCCGCAAGACGTAAGGGGGAGTTCCGCAGTAACGATGAAGCTGGTAATAATTCCTGAAAAATATTTTACAGGCCCACATTAAGATTAATTATTGAAATAAGTGTTATTGAAGAATTTGACCAAATGTGATAATTCAACCGAAGTTGTATTTAATTTGCCCCTTGCATTAATATTTTTATGTACTTATAGTGTTACAAAGTTGTTGTAGAATTATCGTTGACATGACGACATTGATACTATGGAGAAATATTTATGTACGTAATTACATTTTTGTTTTAAAAATGACAAAACAGAATTGAATATATTTGGCCTTAATTTTATAGAAATTCATTATTCACAATTAAAAGAAACTACATGTTTTTTAAACTATGTATTTTTTTAACATTAGCATCTAAAAATTGGATATAATTCACATATTTATATCCAATTTTAAGACAATGTGTAACAATTACTATTGTACACATTATTAAGTTGGTGAATCATTAATAATATCTGTTAGGACTATATATTAATGCACACAAGCAAAAAACAAAAAAATATAAATATTGATGTTAGTAACCTTTTCTTGATCAGAGTTAACCGAATAGGCACTGTATGACACAGATCCATCACCACTGAAGTCAAAGGCACTCGATGCTCGAAAAGATAGTGACTCTTTTGTTGGTTATGGCAGCAAAAATTATAATAGAAATAAAGTTAGTGTTAGTAGTATAAATACATACACAAAGTATTAATACATTTTACTATAAAGTAATTTTGAATGTTAAAAAATAAATAAAAGACCTACAGAAAAAGATGGTTAGTACGAGAAGCTATGTTTACGAGATTTGTAGTTTTTACTTCCTTAAGCGATCAAATTTAAGTAAAAAAATATATGTAAAAATAGTAGAAATTCAGAGATAATTGAAAATGAAAACAAAAATGAAATAAAAAAGAATGTTATATGCATTAAATTGGTAATAATAGCCCCACTAACAATGGTATTCAATGTCCATATAAAGATTTTCATACCAAAATTTCAGTATTCAACAATATAAACATAGCTTTGAAAAATTTCAACATATATAGAGTGAATATATCATAATAATATAATTATAATAATAAATATGAAATTTGAATTAAACAAATTTATAATAAATAGATAATTTTATGAATATTACTTCACGTTGATAAAACTATATCTTATTATAGTAACTGGAGTATTTTACTATAAAGAGAAACAGGTGTGTGATTAATCTCAAAAAAATATTGTATTCGAATGTATGTTTACCTATCAATAGATGGTTGTACTAGAACCACTGACATTCAATATGGGTATTAAGTGATGAATCATTAATATTAATCACAAATATTAATTTGTAATGGTTCATCGCTAAAAATATGTAATTCAAAATAATAAACATTTTTAAAAAGGAATATAACAGTGAATGTAAGCTATTCAGTTACATTTTACTCTCTAGCAAGAAACAAACAACTTACGGATATATGCTACATAAAATGAAATAAATTACCAAAGAATCAATAACACTCATTTCAAAGGTAATTACATTTACATGATAAGCATCCCTCTCATAGAATATGCATTTACGATATAATTTAATTTATCACAAAAATAATTAAACAATTTCAAGAATGTATTATTTATAATGTCAATTAAATGCAATAATAAGCATGTTTTTCGTACTTTTCTTTTTAGTTATTCTATAATTCTACGCCCTAAACTACTCAAATAGATATAAATCGTTAATGTGGGAAAAGATACAAAAATAACATGCAATTAATATTAATTACTTCTGTGATTACCTGAATATAATTTCTTTCTCATTAAGCGGTGTGAAATAGCACAACTTTATATGGTAAATTACATTGAAAAATATATTTAAAGATTTAAATTATAGTCTAATGTATTACTATTAAGCATAGTACTGAAACAATTTATTAACTTTATTGGGTAAAGGGGCATTTACCATGCGGCCAACATGTTATTGGGGGTGGAGAACGAATCATATGATCATGAACTTCCTTCAATGTCAATGGATCGTCTTCTATTAGATCCAGAGATGCGCTTCCAAATTCCTGAAAGTTTCAAGTGTCAATTTTAGGATTTATTTAGAGGATTTTTTTTAAATAATTTTAGGCAAACCTAAATTAAACAAGGTTTTGTTAAATTGATACAACAAGGTGGCTTCTAGGGGTCCCCGAATACAAAAAAAGTATAGATGATTACAATCAATAAAATTGTCCTGTATCTCATGTATATCTACAAATGTAGTTCTTCAAATATACTATTTCGATGTTAGCTAAAAGGTTAAACATAGTACAATGTACTGCACACCTGGCATCACAAGCACCCTCAAAGCAATGTAAATATAGTTAACTAGAAAAAGACTCAAATCAAAAAGTGCTGTTGATTATTTCCTTCTTATATTTTCGAAAAGAATCTGAAAAAACTTCTTGCTATAAAGACCATCGCAAGATGCTATCAGTGCCAGCTAGTGATAAATGAATAAATTGTTGATTAAACTGTTGTAATTTTTCCATGTGAAGTTCCCATAGTGTACATATTGTAATCAATCAAAATGAATAGCATGCAACTCAGTACACGTGACAGAAGACACTTCATTAGCGTAAGTATATAGTAAGGGTAAAAACGAAAGATAGAGAGAATATGCTAAGTATAAGTCCACAGATTGTACTAAATTCATATAAGATTTTAATATTATAAGTTCAGCTAATGTCATAAAATAAATTAAATTATTCAATTAAAAAATTGACAAATGAGTTTAATTTTTTATATATATATATTTTATATATGTATATATATATATATATATATTTATATACACATACATATTTATATATATATATATATATATATATATATGTATATACACAAGCACATGCATGTGCACCAACAAGCACACATGCACACACACATGCACACATATGCACACATGCACACACACATGCACACATGCACGTGCATACACACACGCACACCCACAACACAGCACGGGCACGAACACACACACACAATGAATTGCACGCAAAATTAGTAATTCAGTAATTCAGACATTCAGACATTACAACTAAACCTTGCAATTAATATTGCCAAAACATTACATAAGATTACATGAATATTTTTGCGACCTTGAAAATTTTACCCTCATCGCTCCCGAAGAAGTTTCACTTCATATTATATTCTCTTCTTGAATATTCTCTTGTAACATAACCTATTTACATGCAAGGATGTTTACTATTTTCTGTCTATAAAATATTCCTATAACAATTAACCAACACCTGTATAATTTAACAATTAACTCAATTAATTTTTAATTATGTAGCTGTACACAATTAACAATATATTTTGCAATATTATTATTTGTTTAATATTGATATAAAGAAACAAAATCATTGTTTTTATTTTTAACGTGGTTTATATTATTGGTAAAGTTGATATTGGTGAAGGTACCTTACGTTTGGAAAGTTACAATAGATTATTTCTATATCAGTAAATGTATGATGCATTTTGTGTTATCTGAACACAAAAGGCATTGTACAAATACTATAAAACAGTCAATTGCTTAACAGTAAATAGTTTTTCATTCATTTGTTTCACAAAAAGACAAATACATTTGTATTAAAATAGATTAAAAATATTTCTTATTATTAACAGAAAGTAATAAATAATTAAATAAAGTATAAACCAATGTTAATAGTTTAAGTATATAATTGACAATTTATTTTTGTAGAGCATTTTATAACAATATTAATTTTTAATTGTACTTTATCATTGCAACCTGAAGATAATGATAATTGAGTTGAATTGCAATTAACTCTACTTGCAAATTGGAATTCTACTAATCATAAGGCTGATGCACCACCGGCGACAATAAATAAGTCTAATAAGAAAAAAAACTGAATATTCATTTTTTAATTGAAAATAGATTTTCTTCAAAAGAATATTTCAAATCGATTTGGAAATATTTCACAATTAATGTATGATTTTTTTAGTTAGAATCCTTTTGACGTCTACTTCAAATAGCTGTAAATTTTCTCATGCCTGACATATTGCATAGAGACAAATTTATAAATTCAGCTATATGCAATCAAAGGTAACAAAGTAAGCTGGTAGTAAACATGTTAAAAAATACATAGGAATTCTATAAAAACACATCATGCAAAATTGGTCTTGATTTTTACAAAAGAGTGTAATTTGCAAAGAGAACACATTTATAACTGACTATGTGATACTTTCCATTTAATGAATCTCTAAAATCTCAAGGATTGATAATACAAGCTTATAATGATTTCAACGAATCTGCTACAACTGACATTAAACCCAATTAATAACGAAAATGTTTGGATCTTACCTGCGTCATTAGTACAGCATCATCTGATTCACACGCATCCATATGGCTTTCAATTAAGCTCTCACGACTTGCCATCACTTGCTGTAAAAATTAACACCAACACAATTAACATCTAATTAAATGCAGTTTTAAGCCATCTTTGTAATGAAAATTGTTTAGTGCTTATTAAATAAGACTTACAGTTATTAGTTTTTATTCTGATTTGTAATCAAATCAAGTACAAGAACAAAATTTTGCAATAAGTGTTCAATGATTAATAACAATGATTTGATGTTCAATGATTAATAATAAATAACAATGATTAAATATAGACTTATATGAATACATATAACTATTTGCTAATAATTATTATTTACATCTTTATAGAAAAAGCCAAAAACCATGAGTTATCTGTGCCAACTGTGCAACATCTATATTTGGACACCACAAACATAAGGTTTGTTTGTAAGCAATGAACTTTACAATATATTTCTGAAAAAATTAATAAAAATGTGAAAATGAGGTTACCATTGATATTGTTCTTTAATTAATCTCTACATATACAAAACACATCATCTCGTTATCTCTATCTCTGTCTGTTAACTATATATCTGTTATAACTTGAGTTCTACTACATGATTTTGATGCAGTTTCACCATCACAAAGAGTATATATTCACAACGGTTTTTGATAGATAAAACATTTAAAGTATATACTCAGGTTCCATAGCTATGTATAATTAGAGTAATATTTGAAAGAGTAATATTCTTGAGGCATGTCCATCAATGTGTATAAGTGAATTACAGATGGTGCAAAGATGGCAGCGATGCTAGGGAAGTAGAGAAATAATTTTATTAAAGAAATCTTCAAATACAATCGACAATTGTGAATGTTGTAAACATCACATTTTGTACATGAGCAGAGCCACGAAAAGAAGCTAGTTAAACGCTCTATGAAATTGCAAATACTGTCTTAATAACTGTCTTCATGCTCAAGAATGAGATATCTCCTAAAGAGTCTCTCGGAGAAGTTGAAATACTATAACAAGATACTTGAGAAACTAGAAATTTAATGGTTCAATTATTGGCTCTTATCTTGATAAAATTGGAGATTTTAAAGGGTTTCCTCATATTCCAGCAAACACAAACAATTTTATACAAACTTAAACTTCGTTACTCTTTTTGTATGAGTCAAAAAAACCCATAAGTGATCTATTGTGTATGTAATTAAATAAGATCTAGAATAGTGTTTTTTTCCTGAATAACAAATACATTAATTTTATGTATGTGAGTTACAAAACTTTTCACAGAATATAATTTCTTCTGACTTGCTTTTAGAAGTGTGGAACATAGAATGAATTTAAATCTATGTTTCCAAGCACATCTAAAACTTTTAGCACAATGTTTAGTTCAATAGTTTTTGCACACTCTAAATTCCCACAGATGGGGTGAATCCAAGAAGGAACTTCTCAAAAATAATTCCCGGGCTGCTATATGAATTTAAAATATGAAATAAAATTAAGAAGAGCCTTTTTATACTCTAGTGCATACAAGGTCCATTTTCGAACCCAATTATTTAAATTAACCATCCCAATTAATTCCAATCCAAAAATATGGGTTTATTTTATAATTGCCTTTATAAATATTTCTGTCTTATAAATATAATCTATGTCTTTGAAAGTATTCATAGCTCACAGATTACAGGATATTTTTTTCCATTTTTTTTCCACTAGTATGTACAATAAGTTTTTTGTTAACCCAGTGAATTTTTAAAATAAACTTGTGAAAAGGTAACAATATATTAATGTATAGTAATAAATTCCTGAGCCAGAATATATTACATAGTTTAAGACTGTAAGATTGGTTTTATTATAAGAAACATTGAAATATGTTACACAGTACACTTACAATTTATAAAATGTTTACTCTCATATACATATGAGAAATTATTAAATATGACAACTTTTTTAAATATGATAAAACAAACACACACACACACACATACATTTACATATATATATATAAAAAGGAAATACTTTCAGAACTATGCAAAAAAATCAATATTCCAGCTTTAAAAACATAATATTCTTTAATTTAAAATATAATTTGTGAGAAACACCTGCAAGTATGGATTATCTTGTCTTGATAATCTTAAAGCCTCCATGTCCTGAGCAATATTTCTTGTTCTTCCTGGTGTAAGCAGCACAGCTGGGGACGTTGTATTTGATGGTGTTAATACTGACAAAAGAAAATAATATTTGGATTGGTGTTCATCACGATATGTAAAACGTATAGATGATTTCACATATATTTTTCATTTAAAATACAATGTTAAACCTGTGTAATTTTATAGAATATCTGCAATAATTAATTCCATCCATAACGTCTATAGCTATATATTGATGACAGTACAATTCAAAATAACTATTTCCATTGAAATAACCTTTTTGCAGAAATCATGTCTCGAGAATTATTATTTATAATTTTTTACATCAAAAGTCCGTCAATCTATACATACAGATTTATAAAATGACCGTATATATTACAAAATAATCATAAGTATATACTACATTCTCATTTCTGTTTACTGTTACGGATGTATTATAAAACTTCCTTTCATTTTAAACCTTAAAAAATTAAGTTTCTATTCTATCAATCTAATAAGATTACTTTTTCCAATTTCAACATTAAAGATAATTTACCTGATAAAGATTCTGTACTAAAATCCATTTTAATATTTACGTCAAATATGGAAGATATATTTCACGAACAAATTCGATTCTTTTCCTAATTATTGTCATTCATAGGTCTGTGGGTGTGTTATGTCATCTGTCACGTTTTAAATTAAAAAAATCAAAAACGCAGAAAATTGTGCATAAAATGAGGTATTTTTTTAAATTATTGAATAATATTAAGTTGCATAACATAAATATAAAACTTTAGTTGACAATTCATTTTATATCGACTAAAATTGTAAATGAAAAGCAAAGACAAACATATCTTTACCTTTCATTATATGGCATTGATTCTCTCCACTGACTATCTTTGCCAATGTCAAGTGTGGAAAAAAGGCTATGAAATACGATAACTGTCATTGTTGCTTGTTTATAAAAAAATAAACTATATAGTAAATCAAAAATTAGGTAAAAGGTTTACTACAGTTAAATAAAATAAAAAAAGTATTTAGATTACAATATCCAGAGGAGTATAAAATAAACATATACAAATACATAAACAGACATAAAAACAAAAATAAACACAAATATAAATATGAAAGATTATATATTTTATGGCGTTCTTTCTTTAATAGAGTGCCTTAAACGCCTAAAATATAAAAACCTCGGAACCCAATTACTTTTGAACAAATAATTATAAAACCTATTGGAATGTTTTATTAATAGGGTATAATTAAAAGTTTATCCATAAAAATTTGTTGCGTTTTAATGCTTGTTGTAATAAAATATGGGCACGTAGGGCCCTAATATATGTACGTCCAGACATTATGTGGTCGATAGTGTTTCTTTAATCCCACTGCCATCCATAATATAACCAATAGATCCTATTTATGACATTAAAGCGTGGACCGAACCCAATCTTACTACAATTAAAACTTCATCTGATAAACATATAGCAGAAGCTATATTAGATGCTTTCATAAATAATGGTGGATCAAATGTTAAAAAACAAGTCCTCATACCTTATATCTTCGCATTATTTACAGAAGTACTCATAGCTGTATACATCGTATTGTAATCACTTGGAACTGCATTAAAGAATGGTAAAAAAATTATTGTCGATGTATCAAAATCGAGTGCATTTGTTAAGAGGTTCATGAATCCATTCCATCCAGGAAATTTATTATCACTCTTGAATTTTAAGTACATCCACAGAATGTTCAATCGGCTATGTACAATGGGTTTTTTCTATATTTGGTTCTTTTTCTGATAATTCTATGATATTTTTTTCATATCCTACACCTGTGGAAAACGGGTATTTGATTTATTTTTTATTTAGTAACGTTTTTTTTGTGATTTCATACATAGGGCTTTTCCAAAAAAACTAAAGTTAATAGGGAAAATCTATATAGTATAAGTGATATGGAAAATCTAAGTCATATTCGTAATCAGCACACCAAAATACCATAAGATCAACTATGAAATTCAAAAAGGCAAAATAAAAGTTAAAAATTGCAGGCCTGGCAATATATATATATATATATATATATATATATATATATATATATATATATATATGTATATATATATATATATATATATATATATATATGTATATATATATATATATATATATATATATATATATATATATATATATTGCAGAATGATTAATAAAACAAAATTAAATTTCTTGCATATTAAGTTGCAATTATATATTGAGAGGTAGATAGACGCCAGATAGAAATATAGTAGGCGTGGCTAGTCCAAGGTGACAGGAGTCCGCGCGGTGTTCGTCACTACAGTCTGTTTCAAAAAGGAATAAAATTCGCAATTACCAAGTATGTAACATACGACGTTTACGTAAGTACGTTTCGAAATTAAGTTTTGAAACAAAATTATCACAGTACAAACAATTTCAAAAGAATACGAAGATGTAAGGTTATAATGTTAACGCGGTAGGCATTGTTTATTCTTGTGCGAACGTGGTCGAATTAATATTAGCTTCTTCTTTTTCATAATTGTACTCTTTTGCCTTTGTATCCTTTGCTTCATGCGTGGTAATATTTTTAAATTATAAGAAAATATTGATTGTTCGTCCTGGATAGGTATTTCCGTATGTGTTGTCTTTAATGATTTATTTTTTATGCTAATTTCTTCAGCAATCCGTTTAAGTTAATCTATCCCAATGAGGCCGTCATATTTTGCGTTAAAATCAAATCTTTTTTACCAGAGTGAAATTCTCCTCTTCAATTACCATTGAAAGTGCTTATTCGAGCGTTTCAATTTTTGTAGCTTCACTGCTAGCCCTGTAACTCCTTCTAAACAATTTGTAAAGGTTTTTAATGCTAACCCGTCATAAATATTTATTTTAATATTTTTCTGTTGCTCATTTACCGAGCTTACGCTAATTTTTCCAATTAATAAACTTCTAATGTCTTTGACTCTTTCTGAAAATTATATTAACGTATTGAATTTGCATAATTTTAAACACATTAATTCATATGCTAGACAATCTTCATTGCGTATGTCATCAAAATGATCAATTATCATTTCTTTTACTTCCGACCATGTTGGTTTACTATTACGACTACTAATGAGTGGCAATGCTCTGCTCTCAAGTTTACTAATTATAAGCCTAATTAGAAATTAATTAATAGGATTCGACGACTTCACAAAATCTGAATATAACCGAATCACGTATTCACTGGCATCTATAAAGACGGATAGCTTATCGGATTCATCGTTAAAACTCGGGATGATATTTATAACGTTTTGAGACGTTTTTGACAGAGGTATTTTGCTATAATGCTTTGAGAGAGACATTTTGCTATAATTTATTCGCACAAAGTTATTGTTTCACTATATAAACGCAACTCAACTAAAGCCTAATAATATTATTTACTTAATTTAAATATCACGTGAGAACAAGAATATTAAGAATATAAAAGGTAGGGTTGATATTGACAACCTGTGGAATAGCGATAAAGGATCACTGCTATGCAATAAAGGAATACTGGATAAAAGATGTACACGACACAAGAAACGATATTAGTTCTGGTAGTTACAGTACAGCTATAAGTCTTGTCTTCTGCAACACGCCCATTGATTACTGCTTTGCACACATATTTTTATTATCAAAAATATCTTATTTATTTACTTGGCCCTAATTTGTGGTTAAAGAATTAAAATTCACGGTGTTCAAAGCTTTGGGAATCACAAAGAGAGTCCGATATTTAAAGAGAAT